>OZ007572.1:59446195-59483695 GCA_963931925.1 Onchidella celtica | reverse complement strand
TTAAAATCGATCCACGTGTCTCCCCGAAACACTCGGAACGTCCATTTTAGCATGCCTGATAGGCTTATTTATAACGGCGCTAAAACCAAAAAAATTGAATTTTGACTGCTTCTTGCATCTCTTCAGACACCCTTCAGATGATCCTGGCTCTCTGCTCAAGGCTGGCAACACGGGGGGAGGAAGGGAGAGGGGGTCACTCTAGATTTGGCTCTCTCGAACGTTTTCAGTTGCCCTCTCTTTTCAATGGAAAACGGCATGGAGTACCCCCCTCCTCTCTTAAAATATAACTACAACAACAAAAAAACAAAAAAAACTACCCGGGCGATAGTACAAGCTAACCTACACCGGATAGGCTTATCTGTTCATACATTCGACATCATTCTGTAGCTGTTAATTGTAGCTGTTGGCCCTAATTGCATAACATCTATATCCCTCTCTTCTCTCCTTCTTTCCACTGACTTGCTGCATTTTCTCTCTCCCTTCTTTGATCCTTTCTTCCACTGACCTGCCTGCATTTTCTCTCTCTCTCTCTCTCCTTTGATCCTTTCTGCCACTGATCTGCCTGCATTCCTGCATTTTCTCTCTCCTTTGATCCTTCCTTCCATTGGCCCGCCTGCACCCCCCCCTCCCCACACACAGTTCTAGTTTTGTTGCTTGCTGGCTAGATACCAGATCTAACAGTAACGCTAAATGTCATCAAAACATGAGGCTGCCTCAGGACAAGGCTCAAGATAAAACTACCAGAGACAAACCACAACAACAACATTTACTGTGTGAGTACAGACTTACTTATGGAGACTATTTTCTTCTCCTTCAGATTCAGACTCAGACGGTGGAAGGGGGGAGGGAACGAAAAAAGGATTGGGGGGGGGGGGGGCATCTGCACTTGTTCCCGCCAAGCCAGGCCGATGTTCCCCGGATGAAATGAATGCAAACTTGATTACAACAGAAGTGACGTGTCCCCCCAGCCCCAGGGATGGGCAGGCCTGGCCCGAAGGCTCGCGTGACATCACGCCAGGGTTTATGGAAGACGATGAGTGTCAATAAACGAGATCAGCACCGGTCAATACTCAAGCGCAATGGAAAAAGACAGCATACGCTTAAAAAAAAATAATTTAAAAAATCATAGTAGACGCCAAAAACATTTCACGTTGCGCTTCGCTCTACCTGTTCATTTATATTTCTTTTTTAGACGACAGAAACTATCTGTAAGTCGCACAAGCCTGTCATCCATATAGATAAATGGCGCACAAATCATTCTATAAAGTAGCTCTCACCTGGATGGGGTTGAAGATCCTTATTTAAGATAAGATAGGATAAGATAAGATAAGACATGACTACATTATCCTGTTGCCAGGACATTTGTTGTCACAGCATCAGTAACAGTACTACAGTAAATTTATACAATAATATCAAAGGTGCAAACGGATCACAGCCATAGGTTTTTGCATGTAGGTCAAATGCAGAAAAATTTCGGTTATAATAGTTCAGGTCAGCTAACAGCAGAGACTCGTCGCAACTGACATGGGGCTCGTCCCCCTGTTCAGGGTCTCACCAGAGAGCTTTAAGTTACGAGAGGGGAAACAGCGGGCCAACTGTCCGTGACAACAATGCTATTCAACGCGTGATGGGCGCTGGGCGGGCTAAAAATAGATAAGCGCGGTCCAGGGCCTAGGCTGGCGTAAAGTCTGCAGTGATACATGTATAACGATTGTCATAACATACAGGGTACGTGTATTGAAAAGTAAACAAAATGTGGGAGGTGCAGCATGTATTTGAGTTGGAAGAGAAGTACGTCGACACTATAACTTATAACGGTAACGTCTTATTGTTAAGAATAGCAAGATGACAGAAGGAAAAGAATGATAGGACAGGAGGAGAACCTACCAGCAACTCCCATCAACCACGCATTGGGGATATAAGAAGAATGGATGAATTTAAAAAAAAAAGGAAAGCAACAAACAAGAAATCAGAAGCAAAAAATGGTGACTTGTAGGGTGAAAAACAAAACAGACAGGAAAACACAAAATATGGATAAAGAGGGTGAAGAACACCATAATCTTCGAATCCTTCCACTTCATATTATCTTGCGGATTATATCGCAGGGCTGACTTCAGTGAAATTTCACCAAGAATAATAACACACTACTTTTCATGGGGGGGGGGGGGGCGCATCGCTTTGATTTTTATTTCAAACAGTAATAGTTGTACATGTAGTAGGTTCCCACAGAGTCCAGCTTTTATGTGCAAATTCTGCATTGATTTAGCCAGCGTCTTGGCTGATGGCAAACTGAAGATTTTCTGCAGCAGCTTGTATGCTTTCCGCGGCGCATGATAAATAGATAGGGCCAAGCTCTTTTCCTGATTTGCCCACCTTCGCCTTCTGGTGCACAGATATAGTACTCGAATTTGTGTTGTCACAAATTCAAGAGCTCGTTGGGAAAGATAGACAACAAGTGTTTCTCTCAACTGTGTTTCACCCAGGTCCTTTGGTCCTTGTCTTTCCTGGTCAAACTTTTTCTTGTCTCCAAGACCTGGTCATCTCTTTCTCGCTGTGAGTTTCTGAACTACTGCAACTTGGTGTGAGGGACACACGCACAATGACAATCTCGTCTGGTACTGATACTGCTGGGGGTGCCCTCTCCTTAGGTGTTGGTCTTGAATGAGTGAGCCTGGCAGGTTTGGGATGGAAAATAAAGTAGGTACCGCATTCTTCTTGAGCCTTTTTACGGACTGCTGAGCTGCCACAGCAGGAAGTTCGAAGTGCTCTGGGCACAAAACATTGCCTTTATAGAGGGCAATGGCATATTTACCGTCGAAATCAGCTCTACCAAAGTCGATGACCCACCTTCATGATCTGTTGAAATAAAATGTGCAACTGCAAGAGAATGAACTGGTGCATTTAAAAATGATTCAACATTCAGTGTTCATTCAAGGTCATATGAGTCAAGGGTGATTTTTCCCCTTTGAGGTAAAGTTTGGGGGCGCTTTGCTAATTCTGAACGGAAAGAAGAGGGTGAATGGCTTGCATACCATCCATTTTTAAGGGGGGTTGTGAATTTAGGAAGCCAATCGCGCAATGGTGCGAACACTGAACATTATGCTTAATACAACTTCAGTGCACCCTAATCATTCCGAGGAATTCCAAAAGAATTCAATCGTTGACCTTTAGTCCACGTTTAAGCAACAAATATCACACAAACACACACTACGACCACACTATCAAAACGCATTACTACAGTAATCTCTGTGTTGTTCCTGTGGCTTCTGCAATATTCTGCACGCATTCTTTGACTCTGCTCTGATCCCTCCCCTTCCTCTCCCAAATCCCTCCACCTATAGCAAAGCCACGTTGTGTTACAATGAAAGCAATTAGTAAACAACCTGCAGGATCTCTTCATACACAGTCGATTGTCTGGACCAGGGTCTTCAGGCCTAATCCTTAGTCTAAAGGCTAGAGCAGCTACGGTTTTAGTTGACCAGTTGTAGGTAAAAACAGACCTTAAACTCAAATAACAAAGAAAATAATTATCAAACTTACCTCTCAGGATCTTTGGGAAATCTGAGGAACGCTAGATCTGGTCTGTTGTGCCGTGAATTCGAACAATTAATAGCTGAACACCACTGGCAGTGTATACTACGTTTTGTAATGGGCGCCATGATTGCTAACTGTTGACCGCGCTTATTCTCACGGTCAGCTGTTGACCTAGATACGCGGAATCGGGCTCTGTTTCCCCTCTCGTTATTGTAGGCTCTCTGGTCTCACCACCACCGGCGGTCCAGGGCTCCCCACCATGACGTAGCCAAATACGTCCGCTGACACCTGTTCAGGTGGACCCCCAGTCCTGGCCAGCTGGAGCAAATCTCCTGCAGTGTTTTAGGTCTTTAGTTTTAGGAGGTTCGCAGCTCTGGGCATTCACACCTCATCACTTTTCTTGTTCATGTTTCTGTGTGTTTTTGTGGTAGGCTTAGTTTTTGTGTATGTGTTTGGTTTGGTGGGGTTTTTTTTTCTTCAGAATTTTGCCCGGGCAGCTGCCTTGTTAGGTCTGTTCTTCTCGACTTTCAACAGCCAAGGTATCTTCAACGTGCGCACGTTGAAGGAGTTTTTCGTCCTTATCAGAGAAGACTAGGAGCTCGATCCTACCTACCATAGGATCAGGGACAGGAATTTCCCCTCACCCTGCAAAAAAAATTAAAAAAATTAAAACATTGCAACATGCCTGCACTGACCGGGGATCGAACCCGGTACCCCCGGAATAAGAGGCGAGCACCTTGCCTCTAGATCAACATGTCCCCGCGAATCTCCGGGAGACTTGATGTCCTTTAGTTTCCCGGGGGCCTCATGCTGTTGGCCTCCCAGAGCGAATCAATCCCCTGGACTCGAGTGTACAGTCTTTTATCGTAACATGGCAGTGTAGTCGAGGCCGTCTCACGCGTGTTCACACATCCAGAACACGAACACTTGATGGCGCAGTAATCAAACCAAACATTTGCTGCTACGGAATTCATTTTCCTCCCTTGCTGCGAGCCAAAAATCAAATATTCCGTGGACTGAAGCTCTCAAAATTCGTGCTGAAACCAGAAGGGCTGTTCATCGATAACTTTTCCCTACAGACTTTCTTCATAGCATCCCTTTTCCCCCAATGTCAGTGACGTTGTAAAGCAAGTTAGTAATCAATTTGATGACTGTTCGATCATAAACATTATATCTTCCAAATTGAATTTTAAACAAGTCGAGCAAATATATAGCACATGTTATCGAATTACTGTCTCCAAGCAAGAACCTCTGACGTCGGTGTGGGGGGGAAGGGATCGGAGAGAGAGAGAGAGAGAGAGACAGACAGACAAACAGACACATAAAGAGAGAGAGAAAGCGCGACAAACAGAAGGAGACAGACAAACAGATACATAAAGAGAGAGAGAGAGAGCGAGTGAGAGAGAGACAGAAAAAGAAAGAGACAGACAAACAGACACATAAAAAGAGAGAGAGAGAGAGAGACAGAGTCAGACAGACACAACAAAGAGAGAGACAGACAGACAGACAGAGAATCAGACAGAAACAGAGAGAGAGAGAGTGAGTGAGACAGACAAACAGCCAGAAAGACAGACAGACAGAAAGAGAGAGAGAGAGAGAGAGAGAGAGAGAGAGAGAGAGAGAGAGAGAGAGAGAGAGAGAGAGAGAGAGAGAGAGAGAGAGAGAGAGAGTGAGAAAGAGAGAGAGAGAGAAAGATTCCCATCTCGACTTCACCCATTAAATTGAAATGCATGAGATACCGGCTTGTACTCTTGACTAGTTTAAAAGAATGCTCGTGCCATTTTCCCCACCACTGGTAATGCTACAGCTCTTGCTACTGCAGTGTATAGATTTACTGCTCGTCCACCCCTCCCCCCCCCCCCGTTCTTTTTATTTGTTTTTCTAGAAATTCAACCTTCCTCTAAAGATAATATTTATCGTTTTGTTTGGCCAGCGCTATACTTGCTAGTGTACACACAATGATATCTACATAAAAAACAAACATCCCCCCATACAAACAACACCCCCACAAATCGCTCCTATTATCACTGTAACTATAAACAAACACATTCTTCCCTGTCCACGCAAGAATCCATCATTGCCTTGTTACGTCATTTACACCTCTGCCCCCCCCTCTTCCACACACACACACACACACACATGATGATGGCAAGACAACGTAAACAAGGATGAGTTTCACTCATCCCACATCCTTCACTGTCTTCTTCTCTTTCGACATTTCCACACCCCCCTCTCCCTCCACACTTATTAACGAGTTTGGAGGGCAAGGTGCTCGCCTCTCATGCTGAAGGTACGGGGTTCGATCCCCGGTGGGTGCAGGCATGTTGACATTTTGTGGGGGAAAAAATCCTGTCCCTGGTCCTATGGTTGTCAGAGCGAGCACCTGCTTAGTCTTCTCGATATGGACGAAAAACTCGGAGGGCCCGCGTGCACGTTAAAGATACCGTGGTAGCTGAAAGTCAAAGAGAACAGGCCGAACAAGGCCGATGCCCCGCCAAAGTTCTGAAAAAACTCATCCCCATCACAAAAAACAAAGCAAAAAAGAAAAAAACATATAACAAGAAAAGTGAGGTGTAAATGCCAAAAGAGCAGTGAAACTTCCTCAAATAAAGACCTAAACCCATTTCAGGCGGATTTCCCAGGGCCAAAATGTTACATTCCGGGGTTACCTAGACGCAAGAAAATGAGAAAACATTAAATCTGTTTAATTCTGGGATATGAAAGACTTCAACTGGGTCCCATCTCCAGGATAGTCCTTACAGACAGCTGTATATTTATTCACTTACGTATCTACGGACTTTCTTACTCGTCCATTTATTTATCTATTTATTCACTTTCACTTTCTTGACTTATCTACGCACGAACATACCTGAACAGGTATCTAGTTATCTACTGAATTGGTGTTTGTTTTCTGTTCGTCACTTACCTATTTATCTGTTTGGTTATTTCTAATCAAGGAGGTATGCACAAAATGAATTCATTCCAAATCGCATTTTCAATCTCAGACTGTTTATTTTAGTTCGGATATTTTCGCACTTTTAAGAATGTTCCATTAAATCTCTGGAAGACTTCAGGGCTAGTCCATTCCTTCAGGCGCTTTTCCAGGAATTCCCGGAATTCATGAGCTGTACAGAAACCCTGGTCCCAAGACCTGAGCTTCCCCATATTCTGCTCACCAAATGAACAATCCATTACGCCACTTGCAAAGACCAATACAAAAACGTGTTTGATCTCGCAACTACTACAATCTCATCATCATCGCTGCACTGTACGATATTGTGAGAAACAAAAGCAGAAAAATCTATGTGACATCCCCCCGACATTCTGCACCCCCAAATTGTCAACATCAGAAAAGGGCCATCCCGCAAAGTACTTACGCTGGGTTTTCATGCCTACGGGAACGGAAACGGCAAACGGATACGTCAAAAACCCTACAAGCAGTCAAACAGAAAGCATGCTCCCAAACGCCGTTTCCGCACACATGGAAACACTCTTTCTTTTCACTACTAGATGGATTTTTGCCGTTTTCGTTGCCGTACACATGAGAACACTGCTTTACGCTCGATATTGACAATTTCTGAAATCTTCTACAAGTGGTACGGCCATTCAAATGATGAATACCCACGAGGAGATCGCGATATTCTGAAACTTTTAACTGCATTTTGCATGAGCTTTTTGATTGTTTCATTAGAGACTTGATGTTTTGTACAACCTTAAAACTCACTACGTTGATTTAAAACAAACAAGCCAAAAAAACAACAACAACTCCAAACCTTTTAATTCACCACCATAACTGAAAAGCATGCGTACGCCTCTCCCGGGCATGGGGGAAGGTCAACCCCAGTCTAATCAGTAGATTCACAGACAGATATTACCTTAATAGGCCAACATTTAACTTTCAGATGTGGGTGGAATTACTGCCAAATCTTTAACATTTCTGCAATCAAAAGCGCCGTTTGTTTTGTAGATCTCTGTCTTATGTATTACTATTTCCGTTACTGTTTTGTTTCTCTTTTCGGGAGAACTCAGATAATATTGACATATTTTTTTATTACATTTCTTCACGCTTCCTGGATTCAATCTAATTAATTTCTTATCTCCTCTTAGCCTCCCACGCCCCGCCGTGTAAACTGAAAAAAATGCGGCATTTCCAAACGATGATCAGTGAGAGGTAAAATAATTATATGTTGTGCTGAACTGCACACCATTTCATAAAGTACCAATTCAAAACAACAACAACAACAACAATAAAAACAACTATATAGATCTATTATGTGCTGACAGGTACGTGTAGTTTGCTGAGAGGGTAAGTATGAGAGTGAGAGAGAGAAAGAGTGAGAGAGAGACGGAGGAAAGAGAGAGGGGGTGAATAGGGAGAGACAGACAGACAGACAAAAACAGAGGAAAAGAGATAGACAGAAACAGGAAAAGAGACAGACAGACAGACAGAAAGAAAAAGAGGGAAAAAGACAGACAGACAGAAAGAAACAGAGGAAAAGAGACAGACAGACAGACACAGAAGAAAGAGAGAGAGAGAGCGAGGGAGGGGAGGGGAGAGAGAGAGAGAGAGAGAGAGAGAGAGAGAGAGAGAGAAAGGTAGACAGAACGCCCAATTCAAGTGTCAATGATTGGACAAAACCGATCGAGTCACGGGGCAAAGGTCATTGATCAGACTGTGACCCGCAGTTTCCACGGAGAGTGAGGACCGACCTTCCATGGGGTACAGGAACTGTGACAACTTGATTGAGTTATATTTTGTTCATCAATGGCTTATAATGGAAAATACTACGGGCCCCTAACAACAACTCCTGAACACATCGTCTCCTTAGAATGCCAAGGTTCTAACTCGCTTCCGTTCACCTTTGACAAGTTGATGATCGAAGTTTCATAATATGCTCATAGCTTTTAGGGGTACGACTTCTTTTTTTGTTGCTTTAGTAACACTTACACATTACACGTCGAATCCACTGGATATTTTGACATACAATGGTGAAGCCCATAGAAGTAGCTTGTTGTGTGCAATTCAGGTCAGCCAAAAAGTGCAGATGGAACCTCGTCATAACGACAGAAAGAGAGAAGGGGAAGGATGAATAACACACAGCGTCTCGCAGGAGGGACAGAATGAAATTACATCCCTCTAACCCGTTCAGGTCTGGCTGAATTATGTCTTGTTTGGTTACCCGGGACTGGGGAAATTTCGTCCGGGGGACATTACTGATTCAGGAAAACCCGGCTCACTTGTCGCGCCACTTGGCACAATTGGCAGGGTGAGCTGGCTGCTGAGGGTGCCACTTCTGGGCACTGTCTCTGAAAAAGTATCCACACATCGGTGAGGTAATAACAACAACAAAAAAAAGTCTGTCCGTTTGCGTCAGTTTGTTTATCTGTCTGTCTGTCTCTCTCCGGAAACAGGACGACCGTATTACGGTAACACATACTGCGTCATTCTACGTCAAACTCACTTGCTGCCATCATTTTCTAGTATGGAATAACACTCACCCTTTGTAATTGTGTTACATATTGTATGTAGGACTAAAAGACCATTGTGGTAATCACAAAATAGAAATTAAACAGAGATGAAAGCATTCTATATTATTATATAGCATACACAGCATTTTCATCGTCAATGATTGGGTCAGGTATACCATGTAAAGGTGCGAATCGGTGCTGTTTTTAGTTCTTCTCTATCTGAAAAGTCTGGATCTGGCAGATCCCACGAGGTACTAATCGGCAGTACTTTTCGTTTTATTCTATTTGAGAGTCTGGGTCTGCCGGACCCCACAAGGTACGAATCGGTGGTACTTTTAGTTAGTTTTTTTTTTTTCTATTTGAGACTCGGGATCTGAGGGACCCCACTAGGTACGAATCGGTATTATTTTTAGTTTTTCTCTATTGAACAGTCTGGATCTGGCAGATCCCACGCAGTATGAATCGGCAGTACTTCTAGTTTTTCTCTATCTGAGAGTCTGGGTCTGTCCGGCCCTGCGAGGTACGAATCGCAATGTGATTCAAACGGAGACTAAAACGGAGTTATTACCCCCTCCCTACCCCTTCCAAAAAAAAAGAAAAAAAAAAAAGTGTAGAACGGCCGTTGCCGCCTGCACATGAGCTGGTCTATCTGGCTGTTTACAAATGAAGGCTTAAGGAGAGAAGCTGTTTACAGGAGAGAGCTCTGCACGTCGGTGTAACTTTGTGCTCGTCAGCAAATTTGTGGGCGGCGATTGGATGGATCGGTGAGACTTGTTTCCTGGCCCAGTCTTCCGCCGGCTAAAGTTCTTAGACCAGGAAAAGTTTAATACAGGTAACAGGGTGATAGAAAGGGATGACGGATTAGGCTAGCCCCCCCCCCCCCCGGGACTGGTAGGGTTCCCTCCGCTTCTACTTCAAAAAATATCCCATGTAATTCACGGTTTCTCTATTAAATTCTCTCTCTCTCTCCCCCCCCCCCTCTCTCTTTCATACACACACACTTTCTCTCTCTCTCTCAATCTTTCTTTCTTTCTGTTTCTCTCTCTTTCAAACACACACACACACACATATTTTCTCTTTCTCTCTCTCTCTCTCTCTCAAAAAGAATAAGGATATCTTGCACAAGATGTGGCAGGTGTTTAAACAGGACAGCCACTGCTTATTCGCCGCAACAAGAAGTACTTTTCGGTTCGTCCCAGATCTGTCTGTGTGTCATGCATCATTTAGACCAAGCAGATGAAATAACGACCTAACGGCACAGAACTGTAGGGGGGGGGGCATCCATAAAGTATACAGGACCGTAGCCACCCCCGCCTCCTTTCCACGTACGCTTAGCTTCAACCACATCCCCTTGTCCAAGCATACAGCCACTAGATTGGTGAATATTCATGCGTCATAAAACTACTGAATATTCATGACAAGAGCTTGGTGTTCTGCCGAACTTTAAATGACATTTTGTACAGACCATTAAATTTTTTATTGTTTCATGAGATACACAGCCTAAATTCCATTTCTGCAAAATCTTCCGTAACTGGTGCTGATGGTAGTGGCGGCAGTGATGGTGGTAATGATGGTGGTTGTGGTAGTGATGATATGATGATGGTGGTGTGATGATGGTGGTGACGATGGTAATGGCGGTTGTGGTAGTGATGACGGTGGTGGTGGTTGTTGTGGTGGTAGGGGTGGTGGTGGTGGTAGTGGTGGTGATGGTGGTGGTGTGGTGATGACGGTTGTGGTGATGGTGGTGGTAGTGGTGGCGATGGTGGTGGTGGTAGTGGTGGTGGTGATGGTGGTGGTGGTAGTGGTGGTGATAGCGATGGTGGTGGTGGTAGTGGTGGTGGTGATGGTGGTAGTGGTGGTGGTGGTGGTAGTGGTGGTGATGGTGGTGGTGGTGGTGGTAGTGGTGGTGATTGTCACGAGTGGAGTGAGTGCAATTAAGGGGATTGCTACAGAGCGGGTGTAGAATAAGAAGAGCTCACGACAGACGGATAGGAAAAGACGTGAAAGGGGAAGAGTAAAAATAACTCATGCAGACAAGTGGGAAAAGCGTGCGTGTATGAGTGGTGTGGAAGTCTGAATGAGGCGAAAGCGCTGGATTACTATTGTCAGGATTAGGATTTGAATTGCCGTGCTAGGTCACGCATTGTTTATTACATGGCATCATTGATTTTAGCCAGTGCAAACGTCCTTGAACTATTCCCGTGGACAGTTTGTTTTTGTAACGCTTTTCTTAGAGATGGAAAGAAAGTGGGTCAGGATAGAACGAATGGATAAATTAACAGTGACGATGCAGTTTTCGACCCCGTGGTTTGGGTGTACTTTAACAGGGAAAGACGGGGCGAATAAGGGGTGAATAAATTCGTACATAAAACGTTTAGGGTGTAGAGACTTTGCGAAAGGTTTTGACATCCTAAGTCTGACTTTGTCTGTTACTATTAATAGAATCTATTGGCGCTGCGAGCGGAGCTCGAAGTGGATGCACCAATCAAATTTGAGCAGTCACGTGATTTGCAGAAGATAAGCGGTGACATGTTTATGCTACCTCACTCCATGCAGCGTATCCTATTCTGCGAAGGTGTCGGCTAAGGTTCAGCCAGAGGGAACCATAAGACTGTTAACGTCATGTCTATGTCCTGGATAGACAATGAAAATAACCCACAGCTCTTTTCTCCAGTTCCCTGAAATCGTTTCAGGGAACCAATCGTAAGTCCATCAAAATGATTCGAGATGATGTGAATCTGACCCTAACTTTCCAGTAGAAGTGCGACCAAGGGAATGCAAGACCATAAAGTTTTACTTGCAATTAAGATCTAGAACGAGTGACTGATATACACATTTGTAAATTGTAATTGATGTGTCTGGATGAGGCTGGGGATTGCCAGCCCATCCTAGAACAGATCTAGATCTATCTTAACTACGTCAGTGTGTCTTGACGGTTTGATCCTTTATAAGCAGTTAAATGAGTTAATATTGTCGTCTGAGACATAAGTATATTATTTGTGAAGTAGTAGGCAGTCTATATTTCTGAAGATAAATAATTACTAAGTAAACTGTGAATGAATCAGAATGATATAGAGTCTCAAATCTCTTAAGACTCTAGAGGAGATTTATAGTTATGTATTTTAGTATTTTCATTTGATGCTGCTGATGTTGTCTTTTGATATGTAAGATAGACGAAATTGTTAGGACTTTTAGGTAATAAATTTGTGGCCCTACAAGGTCCTTGATATAACTTACTCGAAATTGTTATTAGTGTATGTGGCATGGTATGGCAGAGTAATTTCTAAAACCTCTCGATTTAAATGCAGTCGAACACCTAAATTTATAATTTAGTAATCCCCAACGTAACACTCGAGGGCACACCCCTCTTCCAACTCGTAACACTGGAGAGGGACCCTTAAAGAACCTTAGATAACGCCATGCCACTTAGTTAGATTATTTTAAAACCTATTGTATTTTTTTATTCCATTATTTGATATTGTACTGTTCTAATATTATGTTTTCAGGTGCTTTTTATTATAGAGTTTAAACAATTTGTATTAATCGAATATTTTGTTTCAATTTCATATGGTGAACATCCCAACATCCCATTGACCCGTGGACACCGGCGAGGGAACCCTTTCATCATCCGGTTTTACTTCAGACAGAAATACAAGTTTGGGCTTGGAGCTATGGATTGAGGATATTTAACATCTGAATTCCTCAAAAACGAAGTTAAGTGAACCATCTATCTAACAGTCTTGGGGAGGGCGACGTACTTTCCGCTCTGTGTGTATTGTTCCAGGCCATTTTACTATTTACTATATGTTTAGTTTAAGTGCGGGAGGTTGGTTGGGATCATAGGTTAGCATATCTTCTTTGCCATTACGAAGGATATTGGAGGCCTTGGTGGCTATGTAAAATAACTCGTGGGGATTTGCTTCTCTGTGAATAGTTCTATTAGGGATCCATTATTCGTATAGATTGTGGCGTTTCTTACTTCCTCACCTTTCTTTAGGAAGATGTCTCTCCTGTCTTTTTCTTAAACTATCTGTAATATAAGTTAGGACTTGTAGGGTCTGTTATCGTTCGTTTTACTTGTCAGTATACGTCCTGTTTATTGTATTTTTTTTTGCTTATAAACTTTAAACTACTATAATAACATTGATATGTTTACAATATATGCCTGAGGTGTTTCACGTGCTAAAACCACGTTGAATTGTAATCTGGTATTGACATATGAGAGAGAGAGGAATATAATAATTTTTGGTTTACGTGACAATTTCACGTTGAAGATAGATCTAGAGAGAATAATTTTGCAGTGGTAACAGAAGACACTGCGTGTGCGTGTTTTGAGAAGAGAGAGAATTTTGAGAGTGTTTTGAGAACACAGAGATATTTCAAATTTGTCGTGTTGAGAGAGAGATATATTTTTGATTCATCGCATTGAGAGAGCGATTCGTTTTGACAGTGATAACAGAGGACACTGATTCTTGCGTTGAGAGAGACGTAAAATTTTGAGAGTGATCACTCAAGACATTAATTTATCGCAGTAAAGGCGATATATAGTATTTTATTGCAGTGGGAGCAACGGATAGACGGCACTGCCTTACTAGAATTTATATTGAGAGAGAGAGAGATAAAGTTTTTGCAGTTTAAGTGATACTGCCTGTAATTTTCAGAGAGAGATAAAGTGTTTGCAGTTTAAGTGATACTGCCTGTAATTTTCAGAGAGAGATAAAGTGTTTGCAGTTTAAGTGATACTGCCTGTAATTTTGAGAGAGAGAGATAGAACGTTCTTTTCGCGAAGCAGTGCTAACATAAGACACTGAGTTAATATTAACAGTCAATAACTGTTCATATAAGATATTGATACCGCGATATACCGTAACATTGGGTAAATATTTACTAACTTTACAGACTTTAACATATCATGGCCGAGTTTTTTAAATACCTGGCATATGCCAAAGTTCTCGGCATACCAGAGGAAGAACGCGCCTCGTGGTGCGAACAACAAGTAGAACAAGACCGAGATCTTGAGCATTGGCTAGCAGCAAGAGAGAGAGAAAAAGAAAGAGAGAAACAGAAGGAGAGGAAGCGTGAGCTAACGTTAAAGAAATCAGAGCCGCCTTTTGTTAAACAGAGGGATTTTCCGAATGAAGGTAATGTATCCCCGCGTCGAGGATATCAGACTTATTCTTTTTACGAGCCTCGCCCATATTATCGTGGCAACTACACAGGCCAACAATATAACCGGCCTCAGAGACCGCCTCGACGAGTGTATTTTGATGATAATCATAATTATAATAGACCGCAGGATCGGCCTTATCGTGGACACGACTCACACCGTATTATGTGCTTCAAGTGTAATCAGTTCGGCCACATGCGAAGATTTTGTACCGTAAAAATGGGAGCGGCAAATGCCTGCTCTGTACAATCTACACCCTATACAGATGTTGGTTATACTAATAAATCGTCATCGCAATCAAAGACTATTCCAGTCATGTCCGCCCTACATGAACTGGGTGAATTAACATTTTACCAGGGCCGCGTGAACGCGATTCGCGCTTCTGTTCTACGTGACTCCGGATGCACGACTATCGGCGTTCGACAGTCACTAGTCCGTCCAACACAATTTTTGGATAAAGAGGTAACTTGTATTACTTTTGGCGGATCTGTAGAGCGATTCCGTCTTGCAGAAGTTTATATTGATACACCTTTTCTCACAGGTATTGTTACTGCATGTGTACTGCCTAATCCAGTGGCTGATGTAATCATAGGGAATGTACCTCAAGTAAATAAGTTTCCTATCGGTAACTTGGAAATTTGGACTGAGGATGAGAGTGTTGCTTGTGCGACAACACGCCTACAATCGAGTCGACGAGCAGACAGTCCATTGAGTAATCCTACTATTGAAGTGAACATAACGTCTAGTGCATTTCATGATGAGCAACATTCAGATCCCACATTGAAACATTTGTTTGCTAAGGTTGATCCTACCGCACCGGATACCTCTAAGTTTCTTATTAAAGATGACTTATTATATCGTAATTTTCAGAATAAGCGAGAAACCGTTATGCAACTTGTGGTACCGAGATCTTTTCGTCGCGACATTATTCGTCTCGCGCATGACACTTCCTTGGCGGGTCACCAGGGAAAGGCCAGAACTAAGTCTCGAATACTATCCCAATTTTTTTGGCCCAGTATTTACGCAGATGTAAACCGGTTCGTATCAACATGTGACGTATGTCAGAGACGTACCCCTAAAGGAAGAGCATCGCGAGCTCCTCTGCAGGAGATGCCTATGGTCTCCAGACCATTTGAGCGCGTTGCCGTAGATATAGTTGGTCCTCTACACAAGTCAGACAGAGGACATCGTTTTATACTTTCTGTCATTGACTACGCAACCCGTTGGCCAGAGGCCATTCCGCTAAAAGACATTTCAGCTGATCATGTCGCTGAAGCTCTTATTACTATTTTTTCGCGTCTTGGGTTTCCAGTTGAAATTTTATCGGACAGAGGTCCACAGTTTACCTCTGAGCTTTTTAAGAAAGTCTTGGAGTTGGTCGGGATTAAACAAAGATTGACATCTCCATACCACCCACAGTCTAATGGCTGCTGTGAACGTTGGAATGCTACCATGAAAAGTATGCTTGCACGAGTTTCCGCCGACAAACCGAGTGATTGGGATCGACAACTCCCCGCTATTCTTTTTGCATACCGAGAACTACCGAACGCATCGACGGGTTTTTCTCCCTTCGAATTATTGTATGGTCGTAAGCCGCGTGGTCCAATGGCCATACTCCATGATTTATTCGCTGGATCAGACACGGACGACAACGATACGCGGTCTGCATATCAATACGTTGTGGACTTGCGTCAGCGAATTCTTAACGCATGTCAGCTCGCACAAAAATCTTCAGCTGCGCATGCTAGCCATTATAAACAATATCGTGATCAAGGCAGCCGATTGCGAACCTTGACCGTCGGAGACCAAACTCTTGTTCTCCTTCCGGAAACGAAAAATAAACTCCTTCTTACATGGAAGGGACCTTTCAAAGTTCTAAAGAGACTTTCTCGAGTAAATTATCTTATCAAGATTCGGGGACAGGACAAAGTCTTCCATATAAATATGTTAAAGCAGTACCTATCCGACGATGATAATCGACAGAATAATCACCGAAATGTGGTTGCACAGGCCAATGCGGCCTTGGTTTCAGTTGACGATGATGATCCTATTAAGATAGAGAATTCAATACCCGCACTTCGATCTTCTGAAAACACTTCGGATGTGAATATAAATCCAGATTTATCTGAATCGCAAAGGCAAGATTTAAGAGATTTGCTTAACGAGTTTACTACTGTCTTTACTGATCTACCAGGTAATACTTCTTTGGTACAGCATGTTATAAGATTAAAGACGGATATACCCGTCTTTGTTAAACCATACCCGCGTCCGCTGCACGCACAAGAGACTATAATAACCGAGGTACGTAACATGTTTCACCTGGGAGTGATAGAGCGATCGACGAGTCCATATAACTCACCCATCGTCTTAGTGAAAAAAAAAGATGATACCGTGCGTTTTTGTATTGATTATC
Organism: Onchidella celtica; assembly: GCA_963931925.1. Taxonomy (NCBI): domain Eukaryota; kingdom Metazoa; phylum Mollusca; class Gastropoda; order Systellommatophora; family Onchidiidae; genus Onchidella; species Onchidella celtica. The sequence goes on along the minus strand of OZ007572.1, from coordinate 59,467,112 downwards.
GTAAACTTAATGAGGTTACGATATATGACGCTGAACCGATTCCCAACCAGGAGAATCTTTTTGCTCAGTTAGCGAGGGCAACGATTTTTTCTAAAATTGATCTTTCCAAAGGTTATTGGCAAATTCCGCTTGATGAGAATAGCAAGCAATATACCGCCTTTCAGACCCCGTTGGGTCTTATGCAGTGGCGCTATATGCCTTTCGGGTTAGTTACAGCCCCTGCTACTTTCGCCCGTATGATGACAATATTGCTCCAGGGTATGAATTCCGTATTGTCGTATTTTGACGACATTTGTATTTATGAAACCGATTGGTCGGGCCACCTCGCAGCCCTACGACAAGTTTTTATTGCTCTTCGTCGAGCTGGCCTTACGGCGAAACCCAGTAAGGTATTTTTAGGCTACAATGAAATTAATATTCTGGGCCATACAATTGCCCACGGCGTTCAGACTCCTGATGACAAGAAGATAACTACCATCTTAAAGCTCCAACCTCCTCGAACTAAGAAAGAAGTTCGTAGTTTATTGGGCTTTCTTAACTATTATAGGAAATTCATTCCAAATTTTTCTTCGCTTACAGCTCCGTTGTCAGACCTCACAAGAAAGAATTTTCCTAATAAAGTGAAATGGACAACCGAATGTGCTGATACACTTCGTACCGTTCAACAATTGTTTTCCACTTCCCCCATTCTCATACTACCAGACATAAACCAAATATTTATTGTCCGCACTGATGCGTCGGACAAGGGATTGGGAGCTGTGTTATTACAGGAACGAGACGATACTTTGCGGCCATGTCTATACGCCAGCCGCAAGTTGCTAGATAGGGAATGCCGCTATGCAATTATCGAGCGAGAGTGCCTCGCTATCATTTTTGCTGTAAACGCATTTTCGAGATATCTACTCATGTCTGAATTTATAATTGAAACGGACCATCGTCCGTTGTTATTCTTAAAGACTAACAGGGCTAAAAATGCTCGATTAACGAGATGGAGTCTTGCACTCCAGGAATACCGCTTTGTTATCCGGTCTATCCCGGGCGGTGACAATTCCCAAGCTGATATTTTGTCACGTCTGATTTAATTTCCTATTAAAGATTGTTGTGTCTTGTATTGGGGTTGGATAGTGCTTGTCCCCCTCAATTCTAGACGGTGGATGGATTCACATTTATCTTGTTCATTACGTTATGAACCATTTTTACAATCCTTTTTTTTTGTGAATATCCTCTTTCCACCAGCGTCATTCCTGACTGTGACCTGAACTTCTGGCAAACCTGACGCCCTTGTCAGCGGGTCAATGAGATGAAGACATGGCAAACCAAGCTACCAGAGCTACTGCTGCCATTGGATACCACAGTATTTTAATTAACAATATATTGTGTGTGAATGTGTATATAAGCAGCAATTGTGTGTGTCGACTAAATAATTATAAGCCTATTTCTTCAGTAAGGCTTCATTATTTCATAATAGTTATACTTTAATCCAGCAGTATACAGTGATATACTCATTATTATTATAGATGTTTCTGACTGAGAATTTTGATTGTGTGCAGTAAGAATGTTTAAATAGAATAAATTCTATAGAACGTGGCATTAATTATTGTATGCTGTTTGTCCATCCAATATGCACGTTCTTAGTCAGATTTTTCTTCTCAAGCTTAAGGCTCATCTTTCTACAGTACTACTTAAGCCCCTACCACAATAACTTTGGGATTCTTGGATCTTATCGTGTAAATTTTTCTTAAAATTTTCACTGGGGTGGGGGATATGTCAGGATTAGGATTTGAATTGCCGTGCTAGGTCACGCATTGTTTATTACATGGCATCATTGATTTTAGCCAGTGCAAACGTCCTTGAACTATTCCCGTGGACAGTTTGTTTTTGTAACGCTTTTCTTAGAGATGGAAAGAAAGTGGGTCAGGATAGAACGAATGGATAAATTAACAGTGACGATGCAGTTTTCGACCCCGTGGTTTGGGTGTACTTTAACAGGGAAAGACGGGGCGAATAAGGGGTGAATAAATTCGTACATAAAACGTTTAGGGTGTAGAGACTTTGCGAAAGGTTTTGACATCCTAAGTCTGACTTTGTCTGTTACTATTAATAGAATCTATTGGCGCTGCGAGCGGAGCTCGAAGTGGATGCACCAATCAAATTTGAGCAGTCACGTGATTTGCAGAAGATAAGCGGTGACATGTTTATGCTACCTCACTCCATGCAGCGTATCCTATTCTGCGAAGGTGTCGGCTAAGGTTCAGCCAGAGGGAACCATAAGACTGTTAACGTCATGTCTATGTCCTGGATAGACAATGAAAATAACCCACAGCTCTTTTCTCCAGTTCCCTGAAATCGTTTCAGGGAACCAATCGTAAGTCCATCAAAATGATTCGAGATGATGTGAATCTGACCCTAACTTTCCAGTAGAAGTGCGACCAAGGGAATGCAAGACCATAAAGTTTTACTTGCAATTAAGATCTAGAACGAGTGACTGATATACACATTTGTAAATTGTAATTGATGTGTCTGGATGAGGCTGGGGATTGCCAGCCCATCCTAGAACAGATCTAGATCTATCTTAACTACGTCAGTGTGTCTTGACGGTTTGATCCTTTATAAGCAGTTAAATGAGTTAATATTGTCGTCTGAGACATAAGTATATTATTTGTGAAGTAGTAGGCAGTCTATATTTCTGAAGATAAATAATTACTAAGTAAACTGTGAATGAATCAGAATGATATAGAGTCTCAAATCTCTTAAGACTCTAGAGGAGATTTATAGTTATGTATTTTAGTATTTTCATTTGATGCTGCTGATGTTGTCTTTTGATATGTAAGATAGACGAAATTGTTAGGACTTTTAGGTAATAAATTTGTGGCCCTACAAGGTCCTTGATATAACTTACTCGAAATTGTTATTAGTGTATGTGGCATGGTATGGCAGAGTAATTTCTAAAACCTCTCGATTTAAATGCAGTCGAACACCTAAATTTATAATTTAGTAATCCCCAACGTAACACTCGAGGGCACACCCCTCTTCCAACTCGTAACAACTATCACTGCAAGTTAGAAGGTCCTACGGATCGGACCTGTGAATAAGAGCCCATCGGGCGGACAAAAAGGAGCAGTCGAGAAGACTAGTGAGAGTCTTTCCAGTTATGACTGGTATGTAGAACGTTGATTGATTATTATGATTGATGTATTATATTATATTCGTCTATTACCATGATGTGAATAAGTATATGTGAGGAATGTGGAAGTCCTTGATATTGGATATAGCAATGTGCGCACGAGCGATAGATGAAAGTGAGTTCATGGATTTGTAGCGCGAGTGAGTAGTGTGTACTCCGATGGAAGTGTGTTACCGTAAGATGTGGGGTGAGTGAAAGGTGAACTAGTGTGTGTACGTTTCATGGGTTGTAAGGAGAGGTGGAGTGAATAGAAATGGTAGGGTATTATACCAATGTAATGTTATTCTTGTAGGTGTCGGGGACGGGCCGCAGAGCCACCTCGATGAGCACAGGGGATAGGCCAGCATAGGGCCGGAGGCCACACATAGGCCAGAAGTGAGGCTGTCAGTGCAGGACAGTAGAGGCACATAAAGTCGTGGCAGTCAGGCCACGGACAGGGACGTAGATATGAGAGTGAATGAGATACTATATTGTTGCCATGTTGATAGGCTAGTGAACTGATATTATGTTGTTGCCATGTTGATGGCTATGGAAATAATAATGTGTTATTGCCCTGCTGAGGTGCTAGGGGAGTGCTAAGGTGTATGACAATAGGAAGGTGATATTGAGAGACTGCGGTGCCAGTAAATTATTAATGTGCTATTAAGACCCTGAGGGAGAGGCTGAGGCCGAAGTGCCTTTAGGAGTAACTACCGGATTGTGGATCCGAGGGAGAGTGTGTGTGAGAATAAGGCCGTTGTACGGCAGTGCATTTCAATAATATAATGTATGTAATTGCGCTATTATATGTATAATTATGTTTAATAAATGTGTGAGTCTGATGGGTTGTTCTGTTAAGTGTTAAACTTGTTTGTTCGTGATTGTTGTCCTGTCATACTTATTACATCTCCCAGTCTGGGATTTGTGACACTGGGGGCTCGTCCGTTGTGACACTGGGGGCTCGTCCGTTGTGACACTGGGGGCTCGTCCTGTTTACCTGTGGTCATTTTGACATTGTGTATTCGTTATATCTAGTTGTTTTTCTGTTGTGCTAGAAATTTGTGTTGTCTTTGTTCGTGGGATGAATGGAAATTTCATGATATGATTTATGTATACTTATGAATATGTATTGATGCATGTATTGCTATGAATAGGTATTAATGTGTATTTAAACTTTCCAGAGAGTGTGTGTGCCAGCCTGTAGAGGAGACAAGCAGCCAGAGCTCCGGCATACGTCAAGTTAAATAAGACGCTGATTGAAAGTTAAGTGAAACTGAAATTTTGTACCCTGGATTAAGGGCTGTCTTTTCTTCTGTCTTTTTCCGCTGTTTTTCTGTTTTTGTCGTTATAGATTATACGGGCGGTGGCGCGGGTTTGCTGTGGTGAGCGTAGTTTGTCCTCTTCGGGAGGTGGGCTAAATTTGGAACTTCGTTCAGCACAGCGAACAGTTCTGTAGGGACCTGTATTTTTGTTTAGATTGTAGCGTTCTATCTTCCTCGTTGTTTTAGGAAGACGTTTCTCTTGTCCCTCTCTTCCCTATTTGTAGATACGTTCTTTTTTTTCAGACTCTGTTCTTGTTCGTACCTTGTAGTGTAATCGGCGTAGTTAGGTTGCATTTTTTTTTTCCATTATAGTTTTTTTTGTAGAAGCTTTGTCCTAGTCTGGTTCGTTGTCCTTGACGTACTTGTGGTCCTTCTACTGAATTTCCTTATTCTTTTCTTTTCTACTCGTTTTTATTATTAATAGGGCTATACATTTTATAGATATAGAATTAGTTGTGCTGTAAAGGTAAATTTCTGAATTGTATTTGAGACAACCGGGTATTGTTATATCTGGTGGGATCTCAGGTCTCTGATCGTATCGTTAGTGATCATACCGACAGGTTGGTCGTTTTATAATAGATACCATAACCATAAATCTGTGAAATGGCGGAACTCCAACAACTAATGAAGTTGGGTAAGGAACTTGGCCTGGAGGGAGAGGAGCTACGCGGCTGGATTAAAGAACAGCAGGCGGATTTGCGCGATGAGCGTGCTAAGGATAGAGAGCGAGAAAAAGAGGCTAAGGCTCAGGAGGAGGAAAGGGAGTTTAAGCAACAGGAGAGAGAGGCTAAGGATAAGGAGCAGGAAAGAGAGTTTAAGTTAAAGGAGATAGAAGCTCAAGAGCGGGAGACAGACGCGCGAGTAAGAATCGCGGAATTAGAACTCAAAAAGAATGCGCCAACAGAAACAGTTGAGCGGCAGGTACACAATAAAGGTGGCGTTAGGATTAAGCTCCCTACGTTCGACGACCGGAAGGACGACATAGACGCCTTCCTTTACAGGTTCGAACTGAACGCACAATTGCAATGGGGGGAAAATAAGGAATTATGGGCCACGTACCTGGCGTCGCTATTGCAGGGGCGAGCGTTAACATACTTTAAAGAGCTACAGCGCGAAGACGTGCAAGATTACGATAAGCTGAAGGCTTTGCTGCTTCGCCGATTTGCGCGTACCGAGGAATACTTCCGGGAGCAGTTTAGGCGGGCACGTGCAGATACCAGGGAGGACTTTGCTGCCTTCGTCGCGAGACTAACGGAGTATTTCGCGAACTGGGTAGACTTGGCGCATGTGGGCGCGGATTTTGCTAAACTGAAAGACTTAATGATCCGTGACCAGCTGTACGCGTCGTGCCACAAAGATCTGGTGGCTTTCCTGAAAGAGAACGAACCCGCGACGGTGCAGGAGGCGTCTAAGTTGGCGGAAGCATACCGTACGGCACATCCGTCCAAACCAGTCGCCAGGGCGTACGTCCAAGATGCTGGGTACGTCGCCGTTGTCGAGGGGTCGCCGGCAGGACTTGGGGACAGGTCGCGTCAGCGTGGTGCCTATAGCGGGCAAGCCCAGGGGCAGCATAGGGGCTATCACCAATCACCGGCATATGGATCCGGTAAGTTTGACCGAGCAGGAGGGCTAGGTCGCGGTAATGGCCGGGGGCGAATTGTGACCTTTGCCGATGACCGACGGCATAGGGACTCTAGTTCCGGTCGCGATGGGTCACGGGGACCCAGGCCTAGGGCAGCACAGGGAGCGGAGTGTTGGACTTGCGGACGCGTGGGTCACTTTTCGCGCGAGTGTAGGGCCGCGAAGTGTTGGAACTGCGGAAGAGCAGATCACATCAGCGTGAACTGCCCTGCAGGTAGGATAGCGGCGAACGTGGACAGTAGCTCCAGTCCATGTTCCCCAAATAAATTTCATCATGCGGCTGCGTGCGTTACATCGGACAACGGAGGCGGACAGTATTCTAAGTGTGCCAGTTGTGAGAAGTTATTATCTTCCGGTGTTTTACCTTGTGGGAGAAAGATCCCCGTTATAAATTCATGTCATACAGGAGGTGGTTTTAGGGTTTATCCGGGGTTTGTTGGGGACGAACCGGTCTCGGTTTTACGAGATACAGGATCTACCGTTGTGGGAGTGCATAGGGATTGCATTCGGGATTCACAGCTTACAGGTGAGACTGTCCCGTGCATCCAATTTTCGGGGGCCATTGAGAAATTACCCATGGCAAGAATAATGATAGATACACCTTTCCTTAGCGGGGAAGTCGAAGCAGTCGTTGGTTGTTTTCCAGGCGCCCAGCTCATCATTGGGAATGTATCACGGGTAGTTTCCCCTCCGATGAGAACGTGCAAGCATGGTCGCAATCAAAAGGTATTGACTTTTGCGCCGCGGTCGAAACACGCCGACGGGTAGCCGATAAAGATAAGATTAGACCTTTGGCTACGCCAGCGGTCAACCTAGATATCACGCCAGAGCGCTTGGCGAGATTACAAAGGGAGGACCCATCATTAAACCCATGTTTTGGGGAAGCGCGAACCGAGAAAACGAGGAAATATAAGAACGGCTCGTCTTCCTTTTTTGTCCAGGGGGGCATTCTGTTCCGTATGTATGTCACAGTGGCTTCCGTTCAAAAGCAGGTCGTCGTGCCACGGTCGTTAATTGCTACAGTATTGCGTCTGGCCCATGATGTTCCATTAGCGGGTCATATGGGAAGTGCTAGAACCAAGGAGAGAGTTCTAAAAGATTTTTATTGGCCATCGATACATAGAGATGTGCGGTTATACAGTAAGACGTGCAGTGCGTGCCAAAAGACGACGCATAAGGGTCGTACACCCCAGGCTCCTCGTCAAAAGATCCCCACGGTTTCGGAGCCGGTTAAAAAGGTTTCGATAGACCTTGTTGATTTAAGAGAAAGATTATCTTCAGCGCGCACTATAGCAGAAGAAGCTTCTGGTATCGCTTCGAAAAGAGCAAAAGACTATAAAGATAGAGGTTCCAAACTGAGAATTTTTAAGCCAGGAGACAAGGTCCTATTGCTGTTGCCTACGGACCATAATAAGTTATTGATGACATGGAAAGGTCCTTATGCTATTGAGCGAGTTGTTTCAAAGGTAGATTACGCTATCCACATTGATGGATCAGTAAAGGTTTTCCACGTTGATATGCTGCAGAGGTTTCATGAGAGACCAGAGTATCTGTATTCTCATACTAGTGTTGAAGGACATACCTAATGTCGTGTCATTCTTTGATGATATAGCATGCCATACGTCGACATGGTCTGATCATATTCAGACACTAACAGTAATTTTTCAACGATTACGCCATTTTGGGTTAACTGCTAAACCCGCAAAGATGGATTTGGCATGTCCAGAGATAATATTCTTAGGACATATCGTGGGTAGAGGTGTTCAGAGACCTGAAGTAACAAAAATTGACAAGTTAGTAGGGTTGCAAATCCCAAAAACAAAGAAACAAGTCAGAAGCTTAGTGGGAATTTTAAATTATTACAGAAAGTTCATTCCAAATTTTTCCTCCTTGTCATCTTCTCTTACTGACCTTACTAAGAAGGGACAACCCGATAAGGTCCAGTGGACGTCTGAATGTCAGACATCATTTGATAATTTGGTGACAGCATTATCATCGTCACCCATTCTGATATTACCCGATTTTCGATCTAATTTTATCCTCAGAACGGATGCGTCGGACTCTGGTGTCGGCGCTTGTCTTCTACAGGAGAAGAACGAATGTCTCCATCCTGTATGTTATGTCAGTAGGAAGTTATTGCAGAGAGAAAGAAAGTATTCTGTGATAGAGCGTGAGTGTCTTGCCATTGTGTGGTCCGTCCAGAAATTGGGACGTTATCTCATGGGACGAGAATTTTGTATCCAGACAGACCACAAGCCACTGACATTTTTGTCGAAGAATCGTTCGTCCAGCCCACGCTTGTCTAGATGGGCATTGGCTTTACAGCCGTACACCTTCGTTATTCAACCAATTCCAGGAACCAGCAATCATATCGCCGACTACCTTAGTCGAGCCTAGGGGAAGATTTCAGGAGCTTATACATCGGAGGACAGGAACATTGACAGGATCTGTGTGAATGAGTCGACTTTAAAATATTGACATTATAAATATGATATGAAGAATGGTTGATAGGTTGATTGGCTTTTGATTCTGTATTAGGTATTGTGTTTAGTTAGCTATTGATGATGTGACACATATATGCATATTGCAGGGCATATTGATCCCCATATTTTCCCCTGATCTCGGTATTTTATATACTAGGGGAACTGCTAGGTCAGTTTTTTTAGTGTAGGTATTGCTCACGCTCACTCGTTGACAGTCATCTTGATGCGATTTGAAATTAATTGCATTAATTTTTTTGGGGTGGGGGATGATGTCACGAGTGGAGTGAGTGCAATTAAGGGGATTGCTACAGAGCGGGTGTAGAATAAGAAGAGCTCACGACAGACGGATAGGAAAAGACGTGAAAGGGGAAGAGTAAAAATAACTCATGCAGACAAGTGGGAAAAGCGTGCGTGTATGAGTGGTGTGGAAGTCTGAATGAGGCGAAAGCGCTGGATTACTATCACTGCAAGTTAGAAGGTCCTACGGATCGGACCTGTGAATAAGAGCCCATCGGGCGGACAAAAAGGAGCAGTCGAGAAGACTAGTGAGAGTCTTTCCAGTTATGACTGGTATGTAGAACGTTGATTGATTATTATGATTGATGTATTATATTATATTCGTCTATTACCATGATGTGAATAAGTATATGTGAGGAATGTGGAAGTCCTTGATATTGGATATAGCAATGTGCGCACGAGCGATAGATGAAAGTGATTTCATGGATTTGTAGCGCGAGTGAGTAGTGTGTACTCCGATGGAAGTGTGTTACCGTAAGATGTGGGGTGAGTGAAAGGTGAACTAGTGTGTGTACGTTTCATGGGTTGTAAGGAGAGGTGGAGTGAATAGAAATGGTAGGGTATTATACCAATGTAATGTTATTCTTGTAGGTGTCGGGGACGGGCCGCAGAGCCACCTCGATGAGCACAGGGGATAGGCCAGCATAGGGCCGGAGGCCACACATAGGCCAGAAGTGAGGCTGTCAGTGCAGGACAGTAGAGGCACATAAAGTCGTGGCAGTCAGGCCACGGACAGGGACGTAGATATGAGAGTGAATGAGATACTATATTGTTGCCATGTTGATAGGCTAGTGAACTGATATTGTTGTTGCCATGTTGATGGCTATGGAAATAATAATGTGTTATTGCCCTGCTGAGGTGCTAGGGGAGTGCTAAGGTGTATGACAATAGGAAGGTGATATTGAGAGACTGCGGTGCCAGTAAATTATTAATGTGCTATTAAGACCCTGAGGGAGAGGCTGAGGCCGAAGTGCCTTTAGGAGTAACTACCGGATTGTGGATCCGAGGGAGAGTGTGTGTGAGAATAAGGCCGTTGTACGGCAGTGCATTTCAATAATATAATGTATGTAATTGCGCTATTATATGTATAATTATGTTTAATAAATGTGTGAGTCTGATGGGTTGTTCTGTTAAGTGTTAAACTTGTTTGTTCGTGATTGTTGTCCTGTCATACTTATTACATCTCCCAGTCTGGGATTTGTGACAGTGATAGCGATGGTGGTGGTGGTAGTGGTGGTGGTGATGGTGGTGGTAGTGGTGGTGATGGTGGTGGTAGTGGTGGTGATGGTGGTGGTAGTGGTGGTGATGACGGTTGTGGTGATGGTGGTGGTAGTGGTGGCGATGGTGGTGGTGGTAGTGGTGGTGGTGATGGTGGTAGTGGTGGTGATGGTGGTAGTGGTGGTGATAGCGATGGTGGTGGTGGTAGTGGTGGTGGTGATGGTGGTAGTGGTGGTGGTAGTGGTGGTGATGGCGATGGTGGTGGTGGTAGTGGTGGTGATGGTGGTGGTGTGGTGATGACGGTTGTGGTGATGGTGGTGGTAGTGGTGGCGATGGTGGTGGTGGCAGTGGTGGTGATGGTAGTGGTGTGGTGATGACGGTTGTGGACAGTGGTGGTGGTGGTGGTGGTAGTGGTGATAACGGTTCTGCACTGGCAAGATGTACACACCCACAAACGACAACAACAAAACGCCCTTTCATAGACAGACAGACAGACAGACAATCAGGTCAGCCGGGACCGCAGGTGTGGTAACAGGAAACATAAATAACTAAAGGTCTAAAGTCCAGTGACTAGAAGGGCAGTTCTGACAGAGAAATGGCAATCTTCCACCACTTCTTGTCCCATCATCAGAAGAAAACAACTGAAAGTTAAAAGTGGTGAGAGGAAATGAATCTTGCCAGTGACGACAAAGGCGGGGGGAAATAGACAATTTCAACAAAGTAATCAGCCCTGGAAATTCTGAACGCCAAACAAACAGAAGGAACTTCTTGTGCATTTTCTTCTTTTCTTCATATTAAAAAGATAGTACGGTCTCAAATGTAATCATGAAAGACTTTTTAAACCACTGAGTCTTAAATTCTACAAAATATCACACTACGCATAGAAAGACGTAAACGTGTACTTGGGCATATTTAAAGGTCTTGAAGTTGGCTATATTTTTCATATTTTCGTTGATTCTGGGTCAAAAATGAATTGAACAGAAAAAAGTGTTCCGACATTCTGAGCCGGAAAAACAAACGCGCATTTTCTTCGACTAGAATTAAGAAGTATGACAGGGAATTTCGTTCTGCGCCTCAATTTACACATTGGTGATTGAAACTCTACTTTAAGAATCACAACCCTGCATTTCCCGAGTCAGCGGACCGACTGGTTTATGAAATACGCGCGCTCCATTGCCAGAAACCAAGACATTTCCAGTTACAAAAGTCGCAGTTCCGTGCGATGAGACAAATTGCAGGTTTGGCTCACAGACTTTATCAAACTGGTTCTGCAGCAAACAAACACAGATATCGTTTCGCTGACCAAATATTATATAAAAAAAAACAAAAAACACAGAAAAACTGTGGAGTCCCTGCAAGGCTTCAAGCAAAGTCAGACATACGGTAAAATGAAAAGTTGTATGTAGAAATATTTCATATTCCACAATTTTTAAATTTTTTTTTTATTGTTCAATAATTGTTTTAGCTGTTCACTTTTCCATTTTTTCTGGTGTTATTTTTGTTTGTTTTGTTTTCCCGACGAAGATTTGAAACTGAAATACTGATTGCCCCCCCCCCCCTCTTTTTTTTTTTGCGTTTATTGTATCGCATAGTTGTTATGTCTTACTTGAGGCTTCGCTCCATACAACTTTTCTTTTTGCCATATTTTGATATCGTTTCACTGGGCTCTCATTAATAACAAACTGCAAACGGTTCCATTTCTGTGTTCTGGTTCTCTTCACCTCACTCCAACTCGCCAACACCTGATGAAGTATTCGTTAATGACTGGAAGAAATTTGGTGGATGTCGGATGCAGATGCAGAAGTGGTGGAAATGGTGATGAGGCAATTTCTGCACATTCTGGATGGCGGTCAGTGGTTCTCAATCTTTTTCAGGCAAATCCCCCCCCCCCCGCCCCGCCGCGGCCCAATCCCCAGTTCAACCCGACAAGGTGGTCTAGAGGCAAGGTGCTCGCCTCTCATGCCAAGGGTCCCGGGTTCAAAACCCGGCCGGTGCAGGCATGTTGGAAGTTTGGGATTTTCTCATAGTTTCGTGTCCCTGATCCTATTGGGGAGTAGGATCGAGTACCTAGTCTTCTCGGATAAGGACGAAAAATTCGGAGGGCCCGTGTGCACGTTGCGCACGTTAAAGATACCTTGGCAGTTGAAAATCGTAAAGAGCAGGCCGAACAGGCCGCTGCCCGGGCAAAATTAAATAAAATTCATCTCTATCATTCCCTCCCCCCCCTCCCCAAAAAAAACCCCGCCGACCGGCGCTGCACTGTGGCGACGACGTGCCTGCTCCAGTTATAACTGGGCTGCAATGGCACAAAGGCAAATTTCCCAAATGGGATTAAAGAGTTATACAAATACAGATAAATTTCACAGGAAAAATGGACTAGGCACAAATCATGATGTAACGGTTTCCAAAGCCTTATCAATGACAAAAGGTGTACTGATGATTCATTATAAAACAAAAGGCTTTCTGTATCACATGCACTTTAAAGCCTGTTCTGTTCATAATCAAGTCTACACGTTCGTTCTTAAGATCTTTTAGTCATTAAAAAAAAACAAACAAACCAACATTTAAACTGATGCATTAGCCTGGATTCTGTTGAAAAAAGAAAAAAAGATTAATTTGTTCGAGGATTTCACACAATACTGGGGGTGGGGTGGGGTGGGGAAGAAGATACAAGAAAGAAAGAAGAAACGGCGAAAAAAAAAAAAAAAGGTTTGCCATCTGCAACTGTACGAATACATTAAGTTCGGTTTCATGATTAGGCCCGGAAGTAACTGTACTTGTGACGAAAGCAAACATTGCAGCAGTAATGGCAGAGAACTATTTGCTTCCACATCATTAGTCACCCTCATTAGTAACTTGACTTCAGCACACTTGGCTGGACCAACAACCTCAACACCACTGCATTCCTACTACACCAATCCTCCACTCCCAATTCCACTGAACCCGATTCACAGCAAGTCCTATAGTCCGACTACGCTTCGTTTCGATCACTCCATTTTGGCCACTATATCGGCAACGGTGCACAGTTACAGTCTGTATAAATTGCCAATTGGATCGGTGAAATGACCGTAGTAGAATACAGAACTGACATAAAGTCCCCATGTCTTCACTCCATCCACCCAACCGTAGCACAAACAGAGAATAAAACAAATCACTTCTCGATGACTTCCCATACCCTTTAATAATCAAATTCATGAAAATACCCATAGCATGTACCTTATTCATGAACACTTGGCGAGTCAATAATCCTGGATTTCTTCCGATTGAGATAGCCAAAAGAACAGGATTATTTATCAGTCACAATCAAAGTCTGAAATTACTGAGTCTCAGAATGCCCCCCCCCCCCTGCTGCTTTCCACACTTCCCTTCTTCTTCCATACTGTACGTGTGAAAGTGCGTTTGGTAAACATACAAATGGAAGCAGGAGCCGCTTTCCTACGAACACTTGTTTCTCCTTCACCTAAATCTAGTAAATCTCCACTTCTAACTAAAAAATATGTTGTTTCCCTCCTCTCCCCCCCCCCCCCTTTTTATTTTATTTTACACACCTCTTTCTTCCACCAACTCCTCTTCTCTGTTAGTTTTTAGGTCTTTATTTTAGGAGGTTCGCTGCTCTTGACATTTTACACTTTCTCTCTATTACCATTCACATCGTTATTTCACCTTCCCATGGCCTTGGCCTTATTTTGCCCTCCCCAGCTGCTTCATGTTCGGAAAAACCATAAAGGCAAACGGCAACAAGAACTCGTACATTGTCTAAGGCTGGACAACCACGTCCTATTTCTCTCCGCTCTGGTACACTACCAGCTCTGATTACCCGCGTACACTGGCCGGTGTCACGAGCGACCAGCGACAAATGAAATATTGCCTATTGGTATCAGTGGACAAATTCTGTTACAGGACGGACAAAGCGGGCCCTGGAATTGGACGGCTGGAAGAGATACATAGAGAATTTCAGCTGAATTCACACAGCACCGAAATCAATACCATTCGTTACTCCCATAGGAACGCGGCGTATTCAGAGTTCCTATCGCTGTCATTTATTGCATACACACGGGCAAGCAAGACAATAAATCAGGGCGGAGCCGCACTCTGAAAACCACATGACATTATCCACAACATGACTCATCCTCTAGATTATCACCATCATCATCTTCATCATCACCAGCATAATTCTCATTACTCACAAGATCATCAGAAGAAAAAGTTTCGATTTTAAAATTACTATCTGAATCCTCCACCTCGGCCCAACTACCACGTCTCTTTTCCCCGAATCCAACTGACCTAATGGAATAGCTGTCTGATTAGTTAATTATTGTGAAATAATATCCATGTTTCTCATTTTGCTGGCAACCAGGACAGGCAGACAGACAGACGTACCAAAAGGCTGAAGACGATCATGTTTCCTCACCGCATAGCTGTTACACAAAACATCGCCGTTCAATTTCTGGACGTCTGTCAGACCACATAAAAGCTGGTCATGATTAACACTGGCTTTTGTGTATCGCGTAATTACCTGGGACTTTCTCTGGAGTAATTCAAGATAATTATGCCAACCAATTAATGTTATGGAATACTGACAACCACACAAAACTTTGAACGCTTTTGTTCTTGTCTAGTGATAAAAAAAATACTTGTTATCCAGTAAGCGTGATGGAAATGAAAGTATAGTGTTGATGTGTCTTTGACAATTTTGACTTCTTTATAGCGAGGCACTGAAAAAACGTCCCTGCAAAACCCAACTAACTCCCAGCAGCATATCAAATGCCGTTTTGGGCTAACCAAAAATCAAATGTCAAGGGAGAAAAAATGAATACGTTTAGGCTAGGGCAAGACCACAGTCATGCCAAACCACATTCAAAACGAACCCGATTTCAAACATTCAGTTCTGTAAAGGTGTGCTCGATTGCTTTAAATAATACATACATATTATTATCAAATCATAGTACTATGGTTTGTTTTATCCGAGACACAGATTACCGAGGCGAATTAATTCGTCATATTCCGTCCGACAACTGGTGTGCCCATCAACGATGTCAACAATGCAACAAATTCGCACCACACCCTTTCATAATTGAACGAAAATGAGCAGCACTGCCACTCACCGGATTTACACGAGCACAATTTGTGGACATACAGTGGGAAAGGGACTGGTTTGTCTCGGTATTCTGTGTCTCGGGTCGCATGATTTATTGTTTTATTATTATCTTTATTTTGAAATGCTCACGATCACGTCCAATGTTAAAATCACACTAAACCATGAACTCCGACATTAAAACCATTCGTCCATCCTATGTGATGAGTTCATTCCGGTGAAAAGACAGCAAAGGAGCACTGACAAAGCTTCAAACCTATCACAGGACCCGAGTCTCCCATTACACAAAATATATGTAAAACACGATCTCGAAGAGCATCCATGGTAATATTTATATACTAACTAGTGTAAGGCCCGTTCAAAGAACGGGTTGCAATATCATCTAGAAAACAACAGGCCCAATCAGCACACAGATTATGTAGATCTAGGTAGAAAACAACTCACAACTGGCACAGTGACACCCGCATGGCCCGTGCATAAAAGGCAGACGGCCTTGAAACTTTGAAATGCAACCGGAAGTCTAAGTCGAAACAAAACAAAGGCAGGAGGAAGGCCATCATTGTTGAGGAGAAAGCATTATTCGATATTTTTAGGCCTATTTTCATTATTACAAAATTACGATACTTCGCTTTCATTTCAAATGAATAGACATAGTAGCAAAAAGAACTATCTTTCACATGTAATTTTTTCAGGTCTGGGCATTTCTTCCTCGCAGCGATGAATTTTTTTCCCTTGCTATTTTTTTTTTATATAGATGTATGTCCTACCAATGTTGTTGGGGGCGCGTAGTCTTACTATAAAGCCAGAGAGAGAAAATACTGAGTTGTGTACATTGTTCAGCAGTGGCTTATAATGGAAAATACTATGCGCCTTTAACAACAGCAATATTCTTATTTGGAAGCATATGGTGAGCTCGGGGTACTTAATAACAGACAGAAAAAGAGAAAATCAAAGAAATCTGCAATGATCAGTGTACATGTCAAAGGCCAAAGACTATGAACGAGTGTGAATCGTACCATTGTTTTCTCCCTGCCACACAGACAGACACCACGAGTACAAATTTTAATACGCCATTACGGATTCCCCTGAGAAACATTTCCTTCTTGCTTCACTGCCCCCCCCCCCCTTGCAGATGCTGATTCAAGGATGGCACAGATGATATTTATAGCCCAGAACCCCCCCCCCCTTCAATTACCCGATGAAGATAAAGACATTCCCAAGGCATAAAGTAACTTCTCTAACCAATCAAGACCTATCCATCTGCTAGACATCGGCATTTCTTATGATTATACTAGCCAGAATGGAATAAATGTATATCATCAACGTTTGCACTTGCAAAGAAATCAATTCCTGGGTCCTCGGTCCCCTACAAAGACCGTGCCGGTGCAGAATGCCGACAAATAAGTTAAGCCTCTGCTGCATGTCTCATGGGGGGAATGCAACAATTTCTTCTCTCGTTCTTTATACAGGTCCACATTTAAGAATGTCCGCTGGACACAATGGTTAATTCCTTAGCCAGGCCTGGTTTCATGACAATAAGATCTCAGAGAGAAGGATGGTGGACAAATGTAAAGATAAGGATTTGAAGGAAAGACGGCATGAAGGTAGGTATGGAATCAAGGCAGGTTGGGAAGAGTGCTTAACGCGAAACAGACAGACAGAAGGGGAAAAGTGAGACGTGAAAACAGACACGACAGACAAAATGAGAGACAGACCGACCGTTGGGAGTGAGGGAGGGGGAGGAAGAGAGAGAGACAGAGAGAAAGAGAGAAGGAGAGAGAGAAGGGGGAAAGAGCGGGAGAGAGAAAGAGAGAAAAAAGAGAAAGAAAGAAAGGAGAGAGAGAGAGAGAGAGAGAGAGAGAGCAAGGAGCAAGCCCTCGATAGCTCTCTCACGTGACACGATGATTTTCCCGGACATATGACACGGCACGGTCGTTCCAAATTAATATGTGAAAAAGTTCACGTTATGTAGGACATGTGTGATTGTCAAGACACCAAAGGCAATAAACTAGAAACAAGCACTCGGGGAGACATCAGACCTCTAGATCCAATAATTTCCCGTTACAGACAATTACCCGTTCTCCTCTGTTACGACCTTTCTCAGGTTGTACGTTGGCGCTCACAAGTCATGAGCTGCACTAGCCACGTCAATGCTACAACAGACTAACTTGCGATGCTACAAGGTGTGGCTGATGGAAACTTCGGCGCTGCCGCCATCATCCTTTAGTTCGATACACAGACAGTTATGACTATGGAATGTGGACAGATGCATGACTTCTTAAACTAGGTGGCCAGGCAGACATAGCGTAATATTCAAAAGTGGACAAATCAGGTGACGCCAAACTCTCAAAAGGAGTTTCTCACTCTCTCTCTCTCTCTCTCTCTCTCTCTCTCTCTCTATCACATACATACACTCCCTCTCCCTATTTTCGACCTTGCACTAAACTTTAGTGCTAATGGCGCCAAAAAATAGTAGAGATCGCCTGGTGTTTTGTTTGGTACACCCGGGTCAGGCAGTCGAACGTCTATCTTTCAGCACTGCCATCCGAAGAAAAACAGCACCAATGATCCAAATTGTTGCTCACCGGAGACCTTTCTCCAGTCACAACGCATTAGTGGCCCGCAAACACACACAGTCATGTACTCTCACAAGGGCACAGAGTTCGTGTTTCTGGCATACAATTCCGCTAAACTTTCAACAGTAATGATCTATTTATTTGTTTATCTGCTTGCTTTTTTCGGGGATACAGACAATCTGTGACAATAATGGAAGGAAACAGTGCGGCTCTCTTAAGCCGTGTTTTCATGAGCACGGAAACGGAAAGGTCAAAAATCCATCAAGTAGTAAACAGAAAGAGTGTCTCCATGTGTACGGAACGGGCGTTTCATTCTTTCTAATCTACTACTTGAAAGGTTTTTGCCGTTTGCGTTGCCATTTACGTAAACATGAAAGCGCAGCTTAAGATGGCACCAAGAACATAACTAATAAAAACGTCTCTAGAGAATAATTTGATCCCAAGCTATATGGATAAGAATTATAAAAAGAACAAAACACGTTGCTGCTAAAATCTTGCAGTATTATAAAGAGACGAAGGACATAACAGACAACTATCTGACACACCACTTATAGAGGGATTGCACTTTGACGCACGAGAACAGTAGGGCCTACGATAAACTTCTGATGTTCGAGAGCCACAATTTCTGAACAAAATTTACACATACCTTTATATTGTGACATACACATTTTGTTATAAAATTTACATATAAATATTAAGACATACATGCGTGCATCAATATTTACTCATGTATGCAGTTTTTAAAACTGCCAATTTGTATTCGTTGCAGTAATCACTAAGTATACTTATATACTAATTGACGCCAAAAATCAATGACTGATTATTGTTTTATCAATACTAAACGATTTAAATACAGTAATGAACTACGGGAACATCTAAGAGAAGAGAATATAAAACATATATTAACTATGATGAAAAAAGAGCTCAAACATAATTATTTCCACCAGCCACATACTGATGGTCAAAGAGCCGCATGTGGCTCGCGAGCCGTGGTTTGGCCACCCCTGATATGAGAAATCAGACATCCCGAGCCAAGCGGAGACTGCCAAGCCAGACACTAAAAGATCCGATTTCGTAAGGAAATATCCAATGAAAAGTTCTACATCGGAGTTGGCCCGCAGCACCTGGTTTTTAGTGGAAAAATCATCCCAACCCTCTTTTCTCCCCAACTCTGTTCGCATTTCAATTGAATAATACAAGACAGAGGCATCTTTCTTTGTTCAGTGTTCGGCTCGTATCTCGAGATAACTGCAGAATTCATACTGGGTTTTTTTGCAGAGTCAATGAAAAGGATCGCCCCCAAGTGTAAGTCTTCAGTGTAGACGCTGATCAATCACATGTAGGCAAATAGAGAAAAATGTGTTCAAGATGCGTGCGTGAGTAACCTGGCGCCGCCGCTCCTGCGTTCATTATTAACAATCGTGGTTAAAGATGCGCGCGTGTTGGACTTTGCATCTGCCTGTACTTTAAAAATGCAGAGTGCAGCCCTGGTTCAATGAGATGCACAGTGGATCCATAGGTTAACTCTTTCTCTTTCTCTCCCTCACCCAGAAACATTTCTATGTACAATTTAACTTCGAGTTTTGTGAAATTCACAGAAATTCAGAGAGATGATCTCTTTAAACTCGAGGTTAACCTTCATTTTGCTGCTGTGGTCGCTTATAGAAGAGAGAGAGGGAGGGGTAAGGATGGAAGGAAGGTGGGAGGGGGGGGGGGAGGGACAGAGAAAGAGAGAAAAAGTCTGAGGCAGAGAAAAGGAGAGAGAGAGAGAGAGAGAGAGAGAGAGCAAGAGAGACAGACAGAGAGAAAGAGGGAGAGAGAGAGACAGACAGACAGACAAGAAAACATAAAGGTCTCTGTCACTTTGAAGCATGCTGGATGTCCTTATTCTGAAATCAAAAATCAACTTGCTGCCTGTGGCCATCTGAGCTACCAACCGGTCACCCGGCCACACCACCATTATTTCAGCTTGAAATGAAACCAAGAAAGGTCAGCACTGATGTAGAAAAAACAAACTGAAAGTAATCTAAACAAAGCCAAGGTTCTGACAGCGGATGACAGACAGACAGACAGACAGACAGACAGACAAGACGTCCTCCTGGGTGACCGATAAATCCATTCCCACTACTCAGTCCGTTTCCTTGCTACATCCAGGGGAAAATCAAATACAAAAAACGATAACGAGGTCTCCTTCTGTTTTGATAGCCCGACAAAAGTGAATTACACGAGCTGAAAGTTATCATAAGAGTTGGCCAATGAAATATGTCTTAGAGCACATCCTCGGGACATTCATTCGATTACCACAGATATTGATTTCACCGCAGATATCTTTCTTCTTCTTTCTTTCTCTCTTTCTCTTTGTGCCAGGGATATAGGAAAGGTCCCTTAACCACTGTATTCATTTATGGAAGCTTGTCAAGGCCAGATATGAAAAAAAAAAAAAGATCGTTGTGTGGAGGAATCGTGGAAATGCAGGCTGCGGATGATGGGGGAAAAGTACGTGTCTATAGGAAGCTCAGACAGACCAGGTGGTAGCGGTAGCAAAACGTTCTGAGGCGGTGAAAACAAAATTATTGCCCAATGCGGTTATGTTAATTTATGCGGAGTTGGACAAAAAGGGTTGTGACGTAAATAACGTGGGGGGGGGGGGGGGGGAGAAGAGAGAAAAAACAGCACGTGTGAATGAGAATCGAGAAAAGGAGCTTCTGGCAGACGGCGTCTCGACAGAGAAGTGGGAAAGTTACACACAGACAAGTAGAGGAATTGGCGAAAGGGCCATTTGGCTGTCAGTAACTGACAAAATCGCCGATAACAATCCCTTTTCTGTAATATTGTAAGGAATGGAATATTTACTTTTGGTCTGTATCACTTAGGGTCATCAAAATCTGTGACGCGCGCGACACCCCCCCCCCACACACACACACACAGGCAAGGCCGCTGAACATGGCCACTTGCAAAGATAATTCTTTTTTGACACGTCCACTAAGCATGCCCTCTCGCAAAGACTGTCTATGATCCAAAACAAAGATTCAAACTCTTGGAAGAACGCAACATGGAAACTTCCAACTTCTGACGAAGGAGGAAACAAAATTAAAAATTTTATGGGACCACCAAGTCTATGA
>OZ007572.1:59223695-59441195 GCA_963931925.1 Onchidella celtica | reverse complement strand
GTATGATTAAAGAAAACTTTTTAAAAAAAGGATCAGATGTTACCGAGTGCAATGTCATTTTAACCAATCAAGGGCATTGCGTAATAACTTGGAGTCTCAGAAACCCCGCGTGGCTTTGTTCCCAGTGCAGAGACAACCAGCCAGTGCCAGATAGTCATCGGGGATGGTCAAGGAAAGACTAGTGGAATGTCCATCTTCCCAGGCCCAGCAGCACGGGGCACATTAATCTCCCCAGCCTGACCTTTGACAGACGTCAAGCATCGTTATGTGGCTATCCCATGATCAGGGTCTTACACCAAATCCCTTTAGACACACAAAAGCGTTGCTACACTGCATGGCCGCCTTATCTGGTGTGCCCCCCCCCCCACGGGAATGTCATTTCTCAAGCTTGTAATCAGCGCACGCCTGTCTAAGACGGTCATCCGTGTCTCCCAGAGATATCTTACGCTCTTGTTTTCCCCATGCTCTGTTATTCTTCTTGTCCACGTAAAAATATCTTCTCTCTTTTACAGTCAGGGTCTCAGGAGCCACTTCAGAACCGAGCATAGATCTGCCACACGACAAACATATACAGCACCTTCTATAGTTGCCATATTAGCCTTTTTTTTTCCAGATTCCAGAATTTGGGGTTTTCCTTTTTTTTTTTCCTTAAAACTAATTTGCCCAGAAAAGAGCCTTCAGGCGTTGGCACATTTTGTATCGTTCTTTTCTTCTGCTTTTGGCTGTTGTTAGATTCTGTGCAGTTGGCTACGCTTAAGCTTCTATTCGGCTCAATTTAACCTCTTTTTTTCCCCCGAAACCAATCTGGCAACCCTGACAGAATCATAACTGTTAATCAACGACAGCACAAATTTTCACATTTTAATTCCAATGATAATGCTTCGACACCAGTCCATGCAACACATTCATAGATACAGAGTCACAATCTTCTCCAACTGCAGACGCCACCACTACTATTTGTCCACGCTAGAGATAAGACAGAGCGACTCGACATCCATAAAAATTTGTTATTACTATTATCATGATCATTATTGTCACTATTATTATACAGCATCAATCGCGCACTTTGGATTTCAAATCCACTGGCATAACATCTGCAGTTTCATGTTCAATGGCGTCTTTCATCACAAAGTCATAATTGCTTTAGCTTAGAGCCATCTTTTCACGATGAAATATAAAATGACGTATTATTTCATATCAATTTACCATTACGTTCTCTTCATGCAATCTAATAAAAAAAATAAAAAAAAGTCTGTTTCAAAGTTCAGGGGGCATGAAACTAACATGAAATGCCGACAGACATTACTCATCACTGTACAAAATTCTCTCCTCCCACACCGTCCTGACATGAACTTTTCTTATTGTTGAATTGCTTGTCCAAATGTCAAATTTGATCCAAACAAGCCTCAAGAGCTTCTGTTTCAAAGATTTCTGATATCACAGTAGTTCAAGTGCAGTAAACAACATGAACAATGAAACTGGCAACATTTTTCTGGTCTCTCTCGTGTGTCCTGAGATCTGGCCTGGCCAGGGGACAAGGTCGACAACTCTGTTTTGACAGAGCGCTTAACTCTGTTTGACACATTGGCCTTCCAGCTGCTTGCTCTGCTACATATCTAATGGGCTCCTCAGCTCCACAGGGATTTCATGTTTGTGTCGTTAACATTGTTCCTTCGGTCATTGGACACTTTACATGGGGGCGGGTGGAAAGAGAGGGGGTGGGAGAAAGAAGAGGGGAGCAAGGCTGAGGGGTGAGTAGTGAAAGAGAAGAGTCGTTGTCTGAATCGTTCCTTATTATTCCAGAGAAAAAGCTGGGGAAAACCCACCGCGAAAGAAAAGAAAAAACAGGAGGGGAGAGATGCCGTTATGGTTAATTACTGTATCTACTAAGGAAGGACGGACGGTGTAATGTGTGTTAAGTTTTGACATTGCGACCAGGTCCAGACCGTGTAAAAACCAGAAAAAGTAAATGTCTATAGGTTAACTCTGCCTTGTAAACCATATAGTTTACTCCCTACAATTAATTGACCTGTGAGTTTCAATTCTTACAATACAACACACCAGTTTGATAACGGTTCCATCGCGCCGTAGGGCAGTACGGGCAAGCCAGGAAACAAACATTGTCCAAGTGTAACAAAAGCAGGCCTAACCCAAGGAGCTCCTTGGCCTAACCACACTGTGAAGTACAAAACAACTTCTAACCGTAGAGTATTCGCTTATTATAGTGTATAGCCCGTTCTTTAAAACTGCCATTCAGTTAATAATATAATATCCAGCCTATTTATATGATGTCTTCAACTTCTTTTGCATATTCGGTCCGTTATAACTGCCACTCGGCTAATAACAGGATATCCACCCATTTAATGGCCTTAACTTTCTATCGCATATTCCCGCCTTTGTAACTGCCACTGGGCTAATATAATTAATAATATCCAGCCCATCTACATAATGCCTTCAACTCCTGTCGTAAATTTCGCCCTTTAGAACTGCCACTCAGCTATTATAATATCTCGTCATGGTTCCCTAAAACTGCGGTAATCGGTTTTTGGCTGTTGTTCAGGATAAGTAAAAAAAAAAAAAAAAACTTTTATTTCAAGACAACTGTTCTAGATACCATGAACTGTTGAAAGTTGGCTTGCTCAGGAGTCCATAACCAAGATCATTCGATGGGGCCCTGAATGTAGCTGAATGTATAAACATCAACTTCTCGAAATTTGAGTTACAACAGTCTCGGCAACAGTGGCTATCCATCCATAGCACAAATTGTCTTCAACTTCTGTGTGTCCAGTGGGCGGTGGACGCCAGTCTCCGAGCAACAAGTCCACACCCAGCTAGACGCTACTATCAGCACAGCGAATCTCAGCTAGTGAGGACAAGGGAAATGAAATAGACGTCGATGTTACGAAACAAAGCAAAGGAAGACTAAGCTGAGCTAATAATCGTCCTCACTATGACATTTGAAGCAATGAGTCTCCAGGAAGGCAGGGCAGCACTTGGGAGTCAAGATCACTGCTAGTCAAGCTGTTGGCTATAAACACGATTAACGGCAAAGACACGAGCCATGGTGGGGTATCAATGATGACACTACTTTGAGTACCTGTGTCTGGTATGGCAATGAGATTTGGGTAAAGTTAAAATATGGAGGGGAAAAAAAGCAAAACAGGTTGAATATCGCAAAGCCCTAAGTTGAAAAAACTATAAAATAAATTCCACAAGAATTTCTTGTTTAAAAAGGGGGTGAGGGTCAGCTTCCGGTTTCTGAAGACCTCCATCACGTTAAAAAAAAAATAAACAGCAACGACAAAAACGGATATAATAATTGATACGACATTTCGTCAGTCGGCTGTTGGAACCTCGTTAAAACTAAACTCAGAACTTTGAGGCAAGGTTCCGATGGCCGACCGACGATTTGATGATGATTACACTCTGAATGTCCCTCTAGTTGTTTTTCTTCTTGAGTATGCCTGTGTATTGTGTGTGTGATTTATATGATACCAGCTGAGGTCCCCGGCCCTGCCCAGGATAAATCGGTTTGAATATTAGTTTCAGTTCTGGGTGGTTATTATGGATCTGCTTCATCTGGCCTGTTCCTATTTGTTTATTTTATTTTTGTTTGTTTGTTTTTAAATAAGTCTTACTGCTCTGCCTTTGTGAGTTGACACCCTGCGCATCCCGTACAACAGCATGATTTGCGCACGGATTAGTGTGTTTGATAGTGAACACATCGCAGGAAGTGATAACGAAACCTTAAAATGGCGAGCCATGACTCGAAATAGATCTAAATCATGGCGAAACAATAAATTTCCAATAAAAAAAAAACTACACCGATTTGAGACTTCTATTAAAAACTGTGCACCCTTACATCCATTCTGATGCACCAAATAAAATTTGAAGTCTTGAGTGTTGAGTGGCTCAAAAGCCTTTTGCAAGGAAAAAACTCAAGTCCACAAATAATTATATATAGTATAGCTATATAAATGTTAGGTACTGTTATTACGGTGCTTTTTTTTTCGTTTTCTTTCTGCGGGAAAATAGTTTTTCCAGTTGGCAGTAAGAGCAGTATTTACTGCAGTTGCAGTGATGACACCAGCTACCGAGAGAACAAAATGTGGTGGTAGTGGTAGTGGGGACAGGGGCGGTGGCAGCGGCAGAATGTGCAAATTGCCAACAACAAAACCACCTGCCACGTTTACAAATCTACACAGCCGCAGCAGCGATAACATCAGCAGCAGCCAGCGCGCGTGGAAGACGAGTCGCGTTTGTAGAGAAAACAGGCCTGGCAAGAGTCAGTAATTGACGATTTAGTAAGCAGACAGGGCGGGTTTTTCACTTATTCACATCGATTTGCTTCACGTCAGGACATCCAGTGCTCTCTGCTCTGTTGCGAGAAAAGACTGTTTATTTTACCTGATACGCAATTTTACAGGAGAAATGTAACGTATTGATCAATTGTACTATTCGTTAAATAAGATAAGATAACAGATAGGAATCACTTTATTATCCCATATATATGGGAAATTCTCTTTCACAGAGCGTTTATGAACATATAATGGTACACACATCTTATGCACTATTGCTTAAACACAATATCACAAGTCAATACGCTCAATCACAGAAATACCTGCAGTGACATGGGATGGAAACCTTAGTGAAATATGGCTCACGTCTAGCTAAAGTGTCTTGTTGAGCCGAAATGCGGAGGGCAAAAACGTTCTTCTGTGCCTTTCTAGGTTTGCCTTTATGTGTTTTGTTCTGTTTCTCTTGAATGATCTAGAAATCTGATGAAACAGGGGATGGCGACTGTCATTTAAGATGGATATATGAATGTCTTTACACAAGGATTTGAGTGCAGATGGTCAAAACTGAAAAATGCCGCGTTTGTCATGTTGCACGTTTACTTGAAATGTCCATGCTCGCGTTCTGGTGACAAAGCGACAAAAGACATCAGTGCTTATTAGTGGTATAAAGTTATAGTCTATAGATTGAAAACACAGTGAACATGGTGTTAACCCTTTCAATGCCAGCACTGCAGATTCGTGCACTGCCAACTTTGCTTGTAAAGATATAGAAAAGTGAAGGTCCTTCATAGAAAATTAATGTTTCCCTGTTTATAGTGACATTCAAGGCTTGAAACGGCTACAGAGAGATCATATCTAAAAGTAAGAAGAGTTCGAAAATTGTAACATTCCGGAGTTGGCAAGTAAAGGGATAAGACGGGATTTTGTCCTTGATTGGAGAATACGATATTTTGTCCATACAACGGCAGCAGAGTCAGCCTGTTCTCTTACAGTCCAATGGAAATCAAGTGCCTTGTGTTTTCAACCACAACACTGTCCCTGAGAGATCAGCTTCCATCCCGAGCCACAGTTGGGGACATTTTGTTTCATCTTTATTCTTTCTTCATGTCCTGCAAACTTCTGCCTAGGATTGTTACCTGATTATCAGAGCCTGTCTATTAGTTTTGGTGTCGCCTGTCACAACTTCCTGCTTCCAGGACTGGCAAGAACTCGCCGACCGTTCTTGATTGAGAGACGGTGGAAATAATGAATATACAACTCGTGCACTTAGTGTGACAATTGGCTTGATGCTTTGACACACAATGGAGAGGGCCCGTAGAAATAATGTGTAGTGTGAAACTCAGTTCCACCAAAAAGTAGAGATAGACGCTTGTCATTCTAGGGGAAACGCTTGTCATTCTAGGGGAAACGCTTGTCATTCTAGGGGAAGACTGCTGATACAGGGGACCCAAAGGGTTAAAGACCACTCCCCCCTCCCGCTACCCACCCTTTCTGCCCCCAGCGATGGTTGTATGCCCCGGGGACCGGGAGAGAGAGAGAGAGATTCCTCAGCGGATCAATGAGGTGAGAGATTTGGTTGCCGGGATCAGCCTGTCAATCGCCTGGGTCTTTTTCTCACCCCCTCCCCCCTCGAGCTGCCGACAAATCGGGGAGGGGGGGTTATTGCCATGCTCTAACTTTTCCACATTTCCTTCTCCCAGTCTATTGATTTTTGTCTCGCAATTCACTCGGGTGCCTTCTCGGGTTACAAACAGACAGACACACACACACACCTACACACACACGGACATACACAGTTACTACAGAATAAATTCATCTCCACGTCTATGTCACACGTGAGCATCCCATATGTGTTTAGTACAACATGGCAGTTTGAGTTTCAGATTTGGGGTTTCAGAGCACGTCGGCATCATAACGGCCACTTAACGCCTCTCACGTGTCTTTTCGTTATCTCACTTTGAGCTAGCTTTCAGCTCTCAGATGCCTACAGGTTAGATCAAATAAAAATGAAGTTAACTATGTAACCGCAAAAAACACACCAGACCCATTCTAAAATCACACTTCCACACACACAAATGTACACACGCATGCTGACCACTAACACACACTGATCACTGCTCCAGTTTCCAGCCAGAACAAAAGACGTCAGACAGAGATAGGTAATTACCATACGCTTCCACTCGTCATTTGATTCCTAAACCAGGTTATGGAGATTTCTGGTGATCTCAATCTCTCTTCTCCCCGACCTTCTTCTTCCTTGAAAACCTCTTTTGTTCTGGTCATGTAGTTTTTACAGGCCATTGTTAGGGACGCCAAATATTTTCCGTGATAAGCCATTACTAAACAGTGAACCCAACTCGGTACTTTCTCTACCGGCTTTGTAATTAGTCTACGTGACCCTAAAAACACTCATTTTCGCTGTTCTAGTTCTGCGACTTCCTAGAAAGTCTCCAGCCTCTTTGACACACTTCCAGGAAACAATCTTCCACCTCGCACCCTCCCCTCTCTCTCTCGATTTTTATATAGGGCTACAACTTACTGAGTTGAGAAATGAAATAAATAGAACCAAACTATTTCTCTCTCTCTTTCTCCCTCTCTTTCTCTGTCTGTCTCTCTCTCCCTTTCTCTGTCTCTGTCTGTCTGTCTCCCTCTCTTTCTCTCCTGTCCTCTCTCTCTCTCCCTCTTTCTCTGTCTGTATGTCTGTCTCTCCCTCTTTCTCTGTCTCTCTCTGCCCTCTCTCTCTCCCTCTTTCTCTGTCTGTCTGTCTCTCTCTGTGTCTGTCTGTCTGTCTCTCTCTCCCTCTCCAGCGTCCCCGACTCCATGCAAGATAACAGTTTTTTTTCATTTATATTAAAATTGAAATTTCGGTCTGGCCTCTCCAGCCAGTTTTCTCATTTGATTTACATTTTTGTCCTCATCTCCACAGCGACAGAATGTATCAAGACTGGCCTTTTCCACTCTTCTCTTTTCAGTCAAGTTTCTGTACTTCTTGGAAGTCTTTTGGGGTGTCTGTGTTCATTTGTAACTGCACCTCCAACCCCCCCCCCCCACACACACCCAAAGAAAACGCATTATTCAGGTGGCCATTTCCGAAAACGGTTTGCCATCTTCAGTTCCCCATATTATGTAAGTCTGAACGCACACCCGCGCACTTGAAACTGTTTTTGTTTTTGTTAAATTTTTACTTTTTGCTCATTGAAATCCACTGTAGTAAAATGACTATCCAACTAATCGTCCGATCAAAATGGACTGGCGCAGTGCAGCACTGCACACCTCCGCAGTCTAGTCCACAGCATCCGCTCCACGGAAAATGACGTATGAAAAAGCAAAACACTCTCTGCCTCTGTATACTTAGGGGACGTTCAAATATAATCTTACGCCTCGGTGGGGGGGGGGGGAGGGGGGGGGGGTTTGGCTCCTGTAAGAAAAGTGTAAGAAAGGGAGGGGGGGGGGGTCTTGAACCGATGTAATATTACACTTTTGTGAGGTGAGAATATAAAAAGGAATAAAAAAAAATTAAACAGCAGATGCCCCTGTTTTTAGAAATATATTTGACATTTATATGATGAAAAACCCCTTTGTTGATGATAACTAATTTAAGGCAATTTTGACAATGACTTTGACATGAGTCTCATTTTTCCCTCATTTGTAAGAAAGAGTACGTGTGCAATGTATAATTATTACATGTATTATTGTAATATTACGGGATTTGGGGGGGGGGGGGGAAGCAAATGTAAGAAAAGTGTAAGAAAGCTGGGGGGGGGGGGGTGTCAAAAAGTCCCCAAAAAGGGTGTAAGATTATATTTGAACGTCCCCTTATCTTCAGCATCCGTTCCGCTCCTCGCTGCTAGGGCGTCAAAGAGTATTTCACTTGTTCATTCGTTATTACATGATAGCGGATCGGCTGCTATGGTCAAGACCACCGAGCCAAATTTGCACACGGTATCCGTCAACCTCAGCAACGTCTCGGTGACCCTGTTTCCACGAGAAGCATTCCTTCCTCTAACTTACTGTTGTCATGCAAACTGCCATCATACTTGCACTAAAAGGGACAGGCGAACTGGTTTGTGCCCAATTCCTACATCGTTTACTACTGTTCTTTCACCACAACCGCTCACTTGTCCAGTCTCACACTTCAATTTTCCAGTGGGGTACTTTTTGGCTGACATTTCACTCCCCCCCCCCCTTTTTTTTAAAGTAGTGAAATTGAACTTCCGCTCCGCTACCAGACATTGTGTTGTTTTTTCCTATGTTTTTCACAGGAAGAGGAGAGAGAGAGAGAGAGAGAGAGAGAGAGAGAGAGAGAGAGAGAGAGAGAGAGGGAGAGAGAGAGAGAGAGAGAGAGCGAGCGAGAGAGAGAGAGAATACAAAAATCGTGTTTCCAATGAAACGATCAATTAATTTCAGCACAATGCCCCTTCAAAAGTTTTGGAACATCATGGACAGCCGTACAGGAAAGGCGGCAGTAGTGGGGTATGGTGGGTTGCAGGTGAACCAAACACTGTCAAACCTGAGAGCACGTACATTATACTTATACATTAATACGGAAAAACTCTCAGGATACTGGCTTGCTTGCTATTGATATCGATCTGTTGTCATCAAGATGTTACATAACAGCATAGTAGTATCTGTCCTTATTAATATATCTAAGCAACTTTTGAGATAAGAGCGCACATTGAATGCCTTTCAAAAGAATATCACTTTTCACACTTGTCTGATACATCAGTCGGAACACTTTACTAGTCGGTCAGGAATAGAAAAGTGTGCCTGCCACAACAGAGTTGCCATCCTCGCCATCTGATGTCAAATGTTGATTCTGGACCTTCGACAGTGACGAACGGAAATTAAAGTCTACGTGATGGAAGAACACCCCTCTCCCTTTCCCCCAACATCAACCCCCCGCCCCCCATCCCCAACTTCAGCATTGTTTTGGTTAACCCTCCGGAGTCCACAGTTCCTACTTGCGTCTGTGACAATCTTCTTATAATCAACGGATTTCCATTTCATTGGCAAAAAAAATTTTAAAAATCAAAGGTGTACAAGGCGTACACATCAGTATTCTTCACTGATTATATTATATCACAAATCGGATCAGGTTTTGCTGCAGTAGAGCAGCGGCCTGACCACCAATAAAGTCGCTACCTCCGCCCTTTCCGCTCCATCACGGTATCAGTTGACAGAACTTGCTAGCAGCACCACCGATGCTCGGTTCACAAAACACTGCATACTGTCCCCAAGCTTGCTTCATACAGCACCCACTGTTAGCTAAGCGTCACACCCATAATATAACTGCCTGTCATGATTTGGTATGTCTTGAAAATCAAAGAAAACTGTACTCTTCGAATACAGTAGTAGCTGTTGTTAAAGGAGCGCAGTATTTTACATAGAAATCTGTAGCTGTACAGTGAACACAACTCAGTAATTTCTCTATTTGGCTTTTGTCATTGGTCTACGCTCACCTAACACGTCTAAATGGTGGTTTAGGTGGATGTGGGTATTTCATCTAAAATTTCCATTCATGTGTTTTCTGTCGCCAACTTTGGAAATTTTTAAAAACTATGGTATTCCTTTGAACAAAAGACACTTAGCGCCATTGTGGTGGGTAGGATACTATAATTAGCACTAATCACGCCACGTGTCAGTGTCGCACAGATCACAATGGTCACAGGAAATGACATCTCTTGCACAATGTAATGAACCATTTGGGGTATGAGATATTTGTAGCGTCTTCCCTTTCTCGTTCCCCATCTCCCGGGGAATCAGGCGCTTGGTGTTTCAACTACTCTGCTTATACTGCAAGCATTCATAGCTTACGTATAAAACATCACATCTTCTCATGTTCGTTGGAGGGCGAACGAAAAGGCGGGAGGGACTGGCGGGGGGGGGGGGGGGCTGGAGAGAGAGAGAGAGAGAGGGGGGGCTGGAGAGAGAGAGAGAGAGAGGGGGGGGGCTGGAGAGAGAGAGAGAGAGAGAGAGGGGGGGCTGGAGAGAGAGAGGGGGGAGCTGGAGAGAGAGAGAGGGGGGGGCTGGAGAGAGAGAGAGAGAGAGAGGGGGGGGCTGGAGAGAGAGAGAGGGGGGGGGGCTGGAGAGAGAGAGAGAGGGGGGGCTGGAGAGAGAGAGAGAGGGGGGGGGGGCTGGAGAGAGAAAGATAGAGAGGGGGGAGGCTGGAGAGAGAGAGATAGAGAGAGGGGGGGGCTGGAGAGAGAGAGAGGGGGGGGGCTGGAGAGAGAGAGAGAGAGAGGGGGGGCTGGAGAGAGAGAGAGAGGGGGGGGGCTGGAGAGAGAGAGAGAGGGGGGGGGGCTGGAGAGAGAGAGAGAGAGAGGCTGGAGAGAGAGAGACAGAGAGAGAGGGGGGGCTGGAGAGAGAAAGAGAGAGAGAGAGAGGGGGGGGGGCTGGAGAGAGAGAGAGAGAGGGGGGGGCTGGAGAGAGAGAGAGAGAGAGGGGGGGGGGCTGGAGAGAGAGAGAGAGAGGGGGGGCTGGAGAGAGAGAGAGAGGGCTGGAGAGAGAGAGAGAGAGAGAGGGGGGGGGGCTGGAGAGAGAGAGAGAGAGAGAGAGGGGGGGGGGCTGGAGAGAGAGAGAGAGGGGGGGGCTGGAGAGAGAGAGAGGGGGGGGGGCTGGAGAGAGAGAGAGGGGGCTGGAGAGAGAGAGAGAGGGGGGGGCTGGAGAGAGAGAGAGAGAGAGGGGGGGCTGGAGAGAGAGAGAGGGGGGCTGGAGAGAGAGAGAGAGAGAGAGGGGGGGGCTGGAGAGAGAGAGAGAGGGGGGGAGGCTGGACAGAGAGAGAGAGAGAGGGGGGGGCTGGAGAGAGAGAGAGAGAGGGGGAGAGGAAGAGAAAGATGGATGGACAGAGAGAAAGAGACAGACATGTGAGACAGAGGGAAAAAGACAGACAGACAGACAGGGAGGTAGACGGAGGGAGAGAAAGAGACAGACGGACAGACAGAAGAGAAAGAGGGGCAAAAAGATGTCACAAGCAAAATAGGGAAAAGTTAGTTTGGAATCAATACGTGCACTCCATACCACCACCATCACTCAGATGGCATGCCCATGATCACCACTCAAAACCCATCCCATTCCCACTTTCGAATGTCTTCCGTCAGAGGTGTCTCTTACCTTTAAATCTCTGTGTACCACGCCTCTGTCATGCATGTAATCCACAGCTTCCAACACTTGCCGGATCAGCAAACTGGCGTCCCTCTCTGTATAACTGCCTTTCTCGACTATCCGGTCAAACAACTCACCACCCGTCACTCTGAAAAGACAAACACCGAGTAGGTTAGAAACCAGTTGTTGTTGTTTTTTCGTGTTTTCAAAAATGACAAGAATGCAGTTTTAAAACTCCCAAAAATGAGGTTTTAAAAATCCCAATGACATTGACCTAGAGACAAGGACGACGAGGTAACTTGCAAAACCTGCTAAGTCACATTTTTGTAAAAAAAAAAAAAAAAATGAGTTGCGGTCCTTATCAGATCAGCTTTAAACCTGTGGACAGCTAAAACATGATGGCAATCAAAACGTGCAAAGTCAATGTGTTTTTTCATTCAAAATGTAAGTACCTTCTCAGATTCAGTATTATGCAGTGCCAAAAGTAGCGAGTTTTCTCAAAATCAATATAAGGGTCACTTAGCAGGTTTTGAAAGTTACCTCCTCAGGTACCCTCCTATTATGCCAAAGGGACCGGGTTCGATCCCTGGTCGGTGAAGGCAGGTTGAACTTTCTTTTGGGGGGAAAATTCCAGCCCCTGATCCTATGGTAGGTATGTTCGAGCACCTACTCTTCTCGGATAAGGACCAAAAACTCGAAGGACCCGTGTGCACGTTAAAGATACATTGGCGCTTAAAAGACGAGAAAAGCAGGCCGAACTAGGCTGCTGCCCGGGCAAAATTCAACAAATTAATCCCTGGCACAAAAACACACAGAAACCTCATAACAAGAAAAGTGAGGTGCAAATAGCAAGAGCAGCGAAACTTGCTAAAATAAAAACCTCAACACAAACAACTTTATTCATTTATTTTTAGCCACATATTAATGTTACACACATATTTAAATGGGATTTCCCCCCCCCCCCCCCCAAAGGCTGTGGCAGTGGGTGGCAATGTCATTAAGTTACCGCCAATTTATTTGCAGCCTGAAAATCCTTCATTTCCCGCAGATTTTTTCCTGCCGCCGACCAAGACCATAAAACTCAAAGTTTATCCAGGCATGTCGAGATCAATAGTACAAACAATGGTTTTCCAATAGCAAAGCCAAGCTGGTAAATACAGACATTGTCAGTGTACGCTGTCATTTCCGATCATTGTCTCGGTGTTTTCTGAGTCTACACAAGGAAATCAATAGCCATCCAAGCCACAAATTTTGCCCTGGCTTAAGCCTTACCCACGGGGAAGCTTTCCCGGCAGGATGTACTGCGGGCATCATCACAATGTCATAGTC
Organism: Onchidella celtica; assembly: GCA_963931925.1. Lineage (NCBI taxonomy): Eukaryota > Metazoa > Mollusca > Gastropoda > Systellommatophora > Onchidiidae > Onchidella > Onchidella celtica. The sequence continues at coordinate 59,428,467 of OZ007572.1, read as the reverse complement.
ACAGCACCGCCACATCACGGTATTTGACTAAAATTTGAAAGTATTGTTGGTTTTTTTCTTTTGGTAGTGCTTCGGCAGGGACAGATGGTTGAATTGGTTCTATGGGGTTTCCTGTCCCTGCAAGTTAGGGGAATGGTATTGTTGTCTGGGTCAGTGCCTGGAAATAACTTTTGTTTTGCATTTGGTTCTCTCTGGCACCAACAGATCTTGAACAAATAATACATGTACAAGTAAGTACGTCAGCAACGTGGTGAAACTTTGGCAGCCGTGGGTGGAAATGCTACATACCAACCACAGACCTTCATGCAACCAACCATCCCTTCCCTTCACCCCCAAGGGGCCAGTTGGAGGACGACTGAAACAACATACAGCCACTGAAATGTCTGAAACCCAGAAAGATTTTCTACATTGTATGCTATACAGCCAGGGCCAAAACCACCATTCAGCCCACCTGAACTTCATACATCTCAGAATATTGCACAGTGTTCTTCGCCAACACGATTACCCACACACCACCGCCCTCTCTCCCACTTTCTGTCAATCACTCATTATTTCTTCTCTCTCTCTCTCTCAGCTTACTTTTGGTTTAAAGTTTTGTTTCGTTTTTTATTTTAAAGAACAGAATTTCAGCGGTCGTCCTGGTCACTGCAATCAACGATCCGCTATTTGTCTACTGCCTCTTTTATATCTCCCTACTCCCTCTTCTTCTTCCTTATCCTCCAGTGCAAACACATCTAAAACAAAAGGACAACATTCTGTACGCTAATGTTGCGGCTGTTGTTTGTCTTTTTCCATTTCCTTCCATGAACGTCATCCCAGCCGCCACCAGTCTTATTAAATCCATTTACAGAGCTGGCCAGGAACGGTTCCAACGCAATAACAAGTCCTTGATGAAAGCTTGCAAATAACAGAAACTGAAGCTTACAGCAAACCCAGTCCCCACCCCGGGTAAATCATGTTCATATTGAGCACGTCTCTCTAATGTGATTTGCTCATCCAGCTGGATAATCGGAATGCTTTCATGCATGGGCACTCTTGGCTAATGCTCACGTTTGATATCAGCTGCGGGCAGGCAGGCTGGTGCTGGGGGAAGGAAGGAGTGAGTGAAGGAGTGAGTGAATCGGGTGTTTGGGTGAACATCCACATAAATCCTCTTTAGTATACATGCTCTCTCTCTCTCTTTCTCCACCCCGCCCTCTCTCTCTCCATCACCCCCCCCCTCCCCGCTCTCTGCCTCACTCTGACACGTCCTCACATTCTACTGGTCAAGGTGACATTTTTAACAAGGCTGAAGCACAATAGGGAAAAGGACATAAAACAACCAGGGAGACGATTCGTCCTGGACACAAACACTAGCAACAGAATGAAATACGTAAATGATATTTCATGACATGATTCCTATACCCCCCCCCCCACCATTTTTCTTTCTAGAAAGGGAACGTGGGGAAGAAAAAAGAAAAAGCTGAAACCTATTGGATACTAAAATTAATAAAACGGTACATTTCCTCCTTTTAAGTTTGCCTGATATCGAGGGCCGCCAAGTAAACTATGGTAACTCATGTTTTGCAAATTTTACAGGAGACACAAAAAACTGCATAGTTCGTTCAGTTTTATATGTATATGCTTGATATTCACAAGTAAAGATATATATGCCATGGCAAATTGGTATATGTCTTTATTTTACATGATTATTTGATAATATTTTAGTTATTGGAGTTACCATATTTTGCCACTGAAAATTACACACGTAAAGTATTGTATCTCGAGTTACAACAATTTTATGGGTGCTGGCACCACACAAAAACTATGGTATGTCTGAGTTACAATAGTTTACACGCGGAACAGAATTGAAATTTGGGAACTTACAATAGTTTGCCTCACCTCAAGTAGCAGGCTTACATTGTATACTAAAATACACTAATTTTTATCTATATTTTTATGCAAGGATTGGATCTTTGAGACTGCGATAACAGTACATAGCAGCGACTACACTTAGAGCAAAATTCATTGGTGAACTTAAAGCATGACATTCAAATACATAGTCTATAAATCATGAAGAAGTCAGCTTAATTTTGCACGTAACACAACTTGATATTTTTTATTCATCGGGCTGTCTTGCTGTACATTTTGAGAAACAGAGGAACATGTTGCAAAGCAAACATTAGGCAGGCACACACAAAAAAAGTAAAGTATTGAAATAAATAATTTATGAATACTTAGATGGAGGAACTGTGACATACTACGTTGCTATGACCACAGAGAAATGTCCCATGTTCATGTTTAAAGGATTTGCAGGCGGTAAAACGGCTGATTATACCATTTCATCAATAACAGTAGCAGCGAGTGGCTGTGTTGGACTTCGAAAAATGCCAGAGGACTCTCCTGAAAATGAGTATTTGATTCCAAGCTCCAGAGTCCAAGTACAACCTTTATACTACGACATTGTATAGTGATGAAATTATTGATTTCCTTCATACAAATGCACTCACGCACACAGTAAAAAATATGCATTAAATGCACATGAGATGAGTGTTTACAAGTAAATGTGGAAGTATGTGATGCAATATCTTTTCAGAGAAAAAAACTGCCACAAACATGCGGCACTTGAGTAAAATTGTGAGACAGTTGAACGATCAAGCTGCTTGTAATGTCTGGCAATTATTGCATCTCAATCTTCAATAGATTGAAGAATTGGTGATGTATTGTGGGAATAATTTGGGCTTTACAAAGGGACTGCAAGTCAGTGTACTTGTCTTTATCAATTCCTGGACCTATCCTATGATTGTGGACATTGAGCTGAATTTCATGGAAAGAAAAACTCTGTTGTATTTTTCTTATTCTTTGAATTAAATTGAGCTGGTGGTACTGTCCATCATAATCATATAAAATTTGAAAAACATTGGGATTGTCTTTTGTCATTTCATAGATTTTATATTTGACCAATGTGCTTGTTGTCTATCCATGTCAAAGTCAAAATTTTTCAAATGCCCAGCAATTTGCTTAAAATCAAAGAAGCACTGCTCATCAAGTTCCCTAACAATATATCTCGGTTTAGTATGTTTAGCTGCACTGATAATGCCTGCCCACTGTGGAGTAGTGTAGATATCTTAGTGTTTACTGACACGTTCTATAGTGGCATGGACATTGAGGTTTTCATTTTTGCTGTGACCTTTGATGAGAAAAATTATTGTGCTCTATTTCTGAAAAGCCAAATTTATTCAAAGCATGTCACAGCATGGTGAGGAAATATTTGTTGCGATTCTGAACGCCGCGTGAGTCTACATACAATGTTACAAACTCAAGGCCCCTTCCATGTGCAGACCCAAGGTAGTCAAATACACAGGATCCTATCTCATTGGAACCCCTTGCAGCTATACCTTCATGCCAGACCTTGCCCTCTTCCAAGGTCATACAATGATAAATTAAAAGTGTTCAATTTTCTTTTATAGAACAATACTGAAACATTTGAATGAGGGTCATCAAGACTTCTTGTAAGTCAAAACAGACTGAATTTCTCACTCTGTTGGTACGACTGTCTTCTTTGTCTCTTGCCTTTTTCTCCTGCACTCTAACCTTGTTGCGGTGGTGGTCGTCGTACTTTTGCCTTTGCTTTTCCTTTTCTTCGAGAGAGAGATTTTCAAAGGATACACAAAAATCGCATCTATCCTTGCTAGGGTTGTGAAAGCCAAGATTAAACTCAGTTCGAAACAACTCACAATAGATTGTGGAAGAGGCGATGTTAGTTGTCATTTCTTGCCTCCTTTGCTCTCGGTCAAGTCTGTACATGGTGGCCAAGTTTAGGGAGGCACCAAGGTACCGCCGTTCACTGTCCTCCAGGCAGTAGTGACTTTCCACTGTTGGAAAGGACCTGGCGTGTTCTCTAATTCTTTCATTCTCCTTCTTCATTGGCTCTGTAAGTTTGTTATGCAAAAAGAAGGTTTTACACACAGGAAATTTTACGCCTATGTTTAAGTAATACTGCAGGCTTCTCTTTCTCTTAAATGTGTCAATGCCTGTTGCCTTGTCCTTGGCATGTACGTTGTGGCAAACGTAATTTCTCCTCTTGTCTATGCTCCCTGTCCGCCAGAATAAATGAAACATAGACTCTCTCTGTGCAGTACTAATTCTCTGATGGCAGTGCATTCTGCAAGCCGATCCATACCCCTCCGTCATTGTTTTCCTACGGACAAATTTGCCTTTTTTGGTTGAAAACTCATCCCCTGAGTTTAGGCTCTTCTTTCTCTTAGTGTCCTTCCAGTTGTTTTCGTTTCGTCTTCTCTTCCTACCTCTCATTTTCCGGAGAGATGCAGAAGAAGCCACAGTGCTGATAATGTCTTCTGTTGTCATGTTGTTGCAGTCCAGTACTCCAGCCTCTGAAGGTGTAGACGTATGGATGAGCTGCTCAGGGGAATCTTGATTTCCCGCTGAGCGCTCTTCCATGTTGAACGTTGATGCAAACGATCGATGATCGTACTGTGGATCACAATCAGATCCACCAGCAATAAGCTGCATGGCATATACAGACACTTGCATGTACTTTAAGGGTGAGGTGGATTCAGGCTGTACCTCTTTCTCTGGTGTGCTCTCTCTCTACCTTTTGACATCCACTCTTCTTCGGATGGCTGCTCTACTTGTGGAACATAGTCTGGGTCTTTGTTAGGGTCCCAGTTATTGAGATCTGAGCTACTGTCACCGATACTGGTTTGGACAGACACCCTTCGTTTTTCCTCCTCACAGAGGTTTTCCTTTAGATCTCCACGACAGGTAAGTCATCAGAATCCTACTGCGAAGAAACCCTCTGGTTCCGGCCTTTGCTCAGCTTCCTGATTGAAGCCAGCGGTAAATCCGAGTCTGATGGCTCATCAGACCTAGAAGGCACGGTCGGCTTCAGATTGTGATACACTGGTTCTGTGGCTTGGGCTAGAACATGCACCTGTGTAAGCTCAAAGGGGATTGATGAAAGTCCCAATGATGTTGCCAGAGAGAGGAGATACTCCTTCACTTCCGCTGCTGAACTGTGAGATGTTCTAACTGCAGCTCTATGTGGGCAGGCCATACCGGCCAGGTTTCTGCTATGGGGGTCAAAGATGTGGTAGACATTGTCATCCTTGATGATTGCAGATGAAAATGCAGGTGTGTCCGAACCAATGATCAGGATTGCGTGCTTGTCCATGCTTGAAATTGCAGGTTGGAGACTGAAGTATGGTGGAGTATCATCCTTGGTTTCCAAAAGCCCAGTATATGAATCCATGATCTGTAGATCAACCTGACAGCCACATGCTTCACACTGATTAGGAATAGATCTGATGAGTGGATACTGTTCATTGAAATGTCCAAAAAGTGATGAGTGTAGGTTTATCACCATGGAATAGTATCTGGTCCAGATCATGCGTATTCCATGTTGTGGTGAGTTTGTTTTCAGGTTAATATTGGGTGCTCCCAGGCAACTTCATTAACTGGTCGGGATCTTCTCACTATTCCCATGCACGGCCTTTGTCGGTGATGTATGGTGCCCTGTACACCCTGGACTGGGTACCTTACAAAGCTTAGTTTTAAGTAGGCCTTACAGAATTACAACGTGAGCAATTTCATACTCAAGACATTCACATGTACATTTACTTGAAAAAATATTGTATCTGGGTGGGCCATGAAAGAAGCTGGTGGTTTTTACACCTGTAAACTATTGTAAGTCCGACTTACAACACCTCATTTCTCCAGTTCTGTCGCGTATACTATGGTATCTTGACTTACAATAGTATACGCGGCAAATAACCACTACTTTTAGATACAATATTTTAAAATTATGGGATATCTCTCTTAATTTTAAGAATGTAGCTGCGAAAATTTTATGGAAGGTGTATAGTGGGAAATGCCTTCTTCATGCCAAAAATGTCAATTTCGGAAAAAACACGAGTTACCATAGTTTACTTGGCGGCCCTCGATATGATCTCAAAATGTCTGGCTGACTTAGCAGCGTAGGACAGTGTTGTCCCTTTATGATGGATATCGCCACAAGTACGTACGCCCCCTCCTCCCTCCCTCCCCCCCCCCCCAAGTTTTTTGCGCTACGGAGAACTGAAGTATCTTAATGCCTGCTTGTTGTGACTCCAGAGCTGGAAAGTTCCCCCTGAAATGACCCTAACAACAGCCCTAATTAATTATTCTTTCAGATTTTCTTTTCCTTTTCCTCCTGTTGTTTTTTTTTTGTTTGAAAGCGCCAAGGGCAGGAATAGGGATTCAATCAGATTTAGGGCTGAGGATAGGAACGGGATTATAGAAAGGTACGTATACCTAGGAGCCCCTTGCACAAAAACCTTGGCGTGAGTACGTACTTATAACAACAGCCTCCCTTGATGCACCAAGAAATCGGCAATTCCATACAGCCCAGTTCTGAGCAATGCGTTCGGCTGTCAGGAAGGGAAGGTCGGTAAACATGGTACATGTATGGCTATTGTTGGAGTTAACTCCACGGGACACGTTGGTCTAGAGGCAAGGTGCTCGCCTCCCACGCTGAAGGTACCGGGTTCGACCCCGCCCGGTTCAGGCACGTAGGAATTTTTTTAGGGACAAAATTCCTGTCCCTGATCCTATGTTGGGTAGGATCGAGCACTTAGTCTTCTCGGATAAGGACAAAATACTCGGAGGGCCCGTGTGCACGTTGGAACTGACGAAATATAATGAAAATCACAGAAAAACTGTGGGGTCGCAGCAGGGCTATCAGCAATGTTAAAATCGGGCAAAAATATGTTTTTTTTTTTTTTTATAAAGGCGAAAGCCGGAAATATGAGCATTTTCTGTCTTCTCTTAAGTTTACTTTGTATCGTTTGGGTTTTATTTCTCACGCAGGGTTTTCGCTACATACTTTTTGCTCGATTTTAACTTGGCAGTTGAAAGTCGAGAAAAGCAAACCGAACAAGGCCGCTGCCCGGACAAATTCTTTAAAAAAACAACAAAACACCTAATTCCTATCACAAAAATATACCCCCACAACAAGAGCAAGAGAAAACAACTACAAGTGAGATCCAAGAAAACAACTACAAGTGAGATCCAAGAAAACAACTACAAGTGAGATCCAAGAAAACAACTACAAGTGAGATCCAAGAAAACAACTACAAGTGAGATCCAAGAAAACAACTACAAGTGAGATCCAAGAAAACAACTACAAGTGAGATCCAAGAAAACAACTACAAGTGAGATCCAAGAAAACAACTACAAGTGAGATCCAAGAAAACAACTACAAGTGAGATCAGATGTAAATGCCAAGAGCAGCGAACCTCCTCAACTACAGACCTAAGGCTAGCCACACAAAGGTCACCGAATTCGGTCACCGAGCCACTAGGCGCTTTAGGTGAGAAGAATTGCAGTATATAATTTCAACAACTGCACACAGAGCCCACCTAGATTCGGTCCGTTTATGTAGTGCAATTCTTCTCACCTAAAGCGCCCAGTGGCTCGGTGACCGAATTCGGTGGCCTTTGTGTGGCTACCCTAAAACAGGTAAACTCTTTTTTGTTTCTGTGGCCAGTTGTATTTCAGCTTCACGTGGGCAAAACGGAATGTGTGACTGTCAGTTTCAACCTTGAGTTTGCCCAGCCCTGGACTTGACTCAGACAACAACCTGGAGATGGTATCAAGTAGATCCCTCGGACTCATAACTCCACAGTAGCCCCTCGCGGGGCGAAATGGGTGAAAATGAAGGTCAAGAATCACATTATATGTGACATAATTATACACTGCATGCTGAGTTCTGTTTATCTATCTCAAGATCACTCGGCACTGCTGTGACATCAGGGGTAAAGACATGGAAAAAAACAACAACTGGGATGGGGAGGTGGGGTTGGAAGAGAGAGAGGGGGGGGGAAAAGAAGGAGAGAGAGAGAGAGAGAGGGAGAGAGAGACAGAGAGAGAGAGAGAGAGGGAGAGAGAGAGAGAGAGAGAGAGAGAGAGAGAGAGAGAGAGAGGGAGAGAGAGAGAGAGGGAGAGAGAGAGAGAGAGAGAGAGAGAGAGAGAGAGAGAGAGAGAGATTTGGCGGAGGCAAGATCTCTCTTTGAAGACATACTCTCCGATGTTACATTAAACATCGTTGCGCGCGTGCCTAGTTACAAACAATCGGTCTCATCCAAAACGGGGCAGGGTAGACTAAATTGATGACCTTTTCCTGCCTTGTGATGCTTCTGGTAGTATCTCTATTCTGTGGGTCACCGGCCGTTTGTCGCTGGCAAATTATGCGTAGGATCAGTGATGAAATGTGTGCTATGTCACAATCATGACGGAAGTATCAAGACTGGTTGAGGTGACTGACACTGACCGACAAGGGGGGGGGGGGGGGGGAGACCAGCATTAAATGTGTTAAGTCCACCAGTCTCAACTGCAGTCCATGTCAGAGGTTGCCAAGTCCGGCCCAGATCGATGTACACAGTTCTCGACCACTTAATTGTTTCCTGTGACCAGCTTACCGCACGCTTGTCGGTTGTCACGAATACCTTTTCTCCGACATCATAAACACCCAGCAGAAGAAAGTACAAATGTTAAAGTATACAGAGATTATTTCATTTTCACGACGATTCTCATGTCTAAGATCGAGGAATGATCATTAAAGATCTTCTTTTGATGCTCATAAAAAAAAATCGATCGTGTTTTATTTCACAATTTTTTTCTCAAAGCCCCCACACTCTAGATCAATTCTCCTCCCCCCCCCTCCTCAGTCTCCACCCCCCCCCCACCCCCTCCCGAATACCATAACTCTTTTCTATAATTCTGTAGTTCCAGTACCGGGTAGTTGTGTTTTGTTGACTCTATGGTTATCTTAAAAGACCAAATGAATGAATGGCACTGCCGCGAACATGGAATATCCATGGATACGGGTAACTCCTACAGGAACTGAGCCGCTGAAGTGAACAGCACAAACAAGTAGAGCATAGAAAATGAGACCCCGAAGGCCCGAGGGGGAACAACAGACACGATAAAGGCGTGGTCTCGTCAAACTAAGGGGCGGTGGGGGGGGGGGGCGGGGCGGGAGAAGAAGGGGGAGAATCAGAGAGATGAGGTGGGGGAGGAAGAGAGAGAAAGAGATGGGGAAGGAAGAGAGAGAAGATGGGGGAGGGGGAAGAGAGAGAGAGAGCTAGAGACACACACAGAGAGAGAGAGAGAGAGAGAGAGAGAGAGAGAGAGAGAGAGAGAGAGAGAGAGAGAGAGAGAGAGAGAGATGGGCGGGAGATGGGGAGAGACAGAGGCTAAAATCCAGTCCCTGCCATTCCCGGGTACCTTATGCAAGTATTTTTCTCTCACTCCGTTTAAACCACGGGTGCTTTGCTTATAACAATAACATAACATGAAATAAAAAAAAAAACAAAAAACGCCTTTACTACTGGCTCTGTATAGCTACGTGACGGTTGCTAGAAAAGTGCATTACGCTTCCAGTGATGGTCGGAATACTGTCAGAGACAAACACAAAACCCCTACTCGGCACTGGCAGTAACGGCAAAACAGCGGTGACAACATCAATATTGCATGATCTAACATGATTCCACCAACACTAGCACGGCACCAACACCCGATGAATCAGGCTAAATAAAAGGGCAGGCCAGTCCGCAAGTGATCCACCATCCCTGCAAAGAGCCACCGACCTGGAATGATTACTGTCTCTGATGTCTCTAGATCACTCCAGCACTCTCTCTCCCTACAGATAGGCCTACAGACTAGGTCAATGATGTCAAACAGAACAGCGCCACTTTACTGTAATTACTTTTTCATACATCGGGCCAAATTCGTAGAGCTGTATGGCTGAAGACTAGTTTATTTATTTTATGCTTTCCTAACAACAACAACAACAACAACAGCAACAGCAACAGCAACAGCAACAACAACAACAACAACAACAACAACAACAACCACCACCACCACCACCACCACCACCACCACCACCACCACCCACCACCCACCCACCACCACCACCAACAACAACAACAACAACAGTAAAGTAACCCGAGAGACCATACCGAGACGAACCATTGCTTCTTAAGGTGCGGACACACCTAGGCAATTTTCTGCTTCATACACTTTGAGAAAACTGTCCTGAAATCGTTTGTGACCACACACTAGAGCATAAAATGGAAAGCATTTTTTGCGACGGCTGTTTTCAATAGTTTTTCTGCCAATATACCGATTTAGAGCATGTTCTAATTCCAGGCTATTTTATGAACGTGCAACGTCACTTTTCGACTGCTGTCACTGCTCGACTGCTAATTTCACCTACTTTTGCGGCAAAAGCAAAACATTGAAAATGGCGGCCTTTAAACTGACGATAAACGAAACTTTCATCAATGACTTTGAGAAGCTGCGGTGTCCCTGGGACACAAAGGCCGAAATTTACCATGATAAAGTCAAAAGAGGGCAAGTTTTACACTCGATGTGCACGGCTTTAGGCATGCCGATGCTCGACCGGATGTCAACAAAAATCACATGACATGATTAGTTTTTCCGAAAAGATGACTAGATTCGAAGGAACTGGTAAACTGTAATAACATGTTCGTTTCCCGACTAAGCGCGGTTCTGCTTCACATCATTTGCATTTAAAGCAAACATAAAATATACCGCAGTTGCCCCAGTGTGTAATGGCCTTTACACTATTATTATGTCCACAAATTACGCGCGTATAAATACGGTAAGTACTACTCATTTGCGTTCAATTATGAAGGGGTGTGGTGCTAATTGTTGCAGTGTTGACAACGATGGTACCCACGCAAGACGACGGACGGAATATGACGAAGATTCGTCTTGGTATCCTGTGTCTCAGGTGTAAGGGTAGCCACACAAAGGCCACCGAATTCCTTTGACATGAAAGCGAAGTATCGTAAATTTGTAATAAATGAAAATAGGCCTAAAAATATCGAATAATGCTTTCTCCTCAACAATGATGGCCTCCCTCCTGCCTTTTGTTTTGTTTCGACTTTAAACTTCCGGTTGCGTTTCAAAGTTTAAAGGCATGAGTTTCTGTGCCGTCTGCCTTATGCACGGGCTTTGCGGGTGTTACTGTGCCAGTTGTGAGTTGTTGTCCAATTAGATCTACATAATTTGTGTGCCGATTGTGCGTGTTGTTTTCCCGTTCTTTGAACGGTTCCTTACACTAGTTTATTAAGAACACTAGTTTATTAAGAAAATATAAGGAATTATGGTGTGCACTTCTTGCCTGCCAGCACCTGACTGCTGTCCCAGGCTTAATTTGACCCCCCCCCCCCCCCACCCATTTTAACTCATAGGGAGAACTGTGCCTACAAAAAAAACCTCACAGAGACAACTGTGCCCACCAAAAAACCTCACAGAGACAACTGTGCCCACCAAAAAACCTCACAGAGACAACTGTGCCCACCAAAATACCTCACAGAGACAACTGTGCCCACCAAAATACCTCACAGAGACAACTGTGCCCACCAAAAAACCTCACAGAGACAACTGTGCCCACCAAAATACCTCACAGAGACAACTGTGCCCACCAAAATACCTCACAGAGACAACTGTGCCCACCAAAAAACCACAGAGACAACTGTGCCCACCAAAAAACCTCACAGAGACAACTGTGCCCACCAAAATACCTCACAGAGACAACTGTGCCCACCGGAGGCAACTGTGCCCACCAAAATACCTCACAGAGACAACTGTGCCCACCAAAAAACCTCACAGAGACAACCGTGTCCACCAAAAAACTCACAGGAACAACTGCTCCTCCCGTAGCATTTCCGAAAAACTTTCACAAAGACACGCACAAGCAACGAACAGTCCAAACTAATCTCCAATACTGATCAAAATTGCAGTGTCTCAGAAAAATCTTACGTGGTATATTATGCAAATCAGTGAACACCCCCACGGCACATACAATATAGAAATAAAATTGTGAGAACAGTTCTGTAATTGGGCAAGGTTCCGTAGATAACACAACACAAAATACAAAAGACGCTGTCCTCCCTGCAACCAAAACATCCAAGCTGAGACCTGAAAGCCATGGTCTTTACTCATTAAAGTCCAAGTTTTTGTCATAATGAGACAATGTGAAGACATATGTCTGGTTTAGTAAAGAATGAGAGAGAGAGAAAGAGAGAAAGAAAGAAAGAAAGAGAGAGAGAGAGAGAGAGAGAGAGAGAGAGAGAGAGAGAGAGAGAGAGAGAGAGAGAGAGAGAGAGAGAGAGAGAGAGAGAGAGAGAGAGAACTGCATGGAAACAACTGACAAAGAATGACGCTTCTTCGATAAACCTTTTGTCTTATTTGTCCTCCTCTTCGGACAGTCCACCTCCCCCTTCCACCCCCTGCTCTTTCGTTCTACACAGGTTTCCATTCCCGTATTTCTGAGGGTTCCCTCTTCTGGCAAAGTTGTCTTTCTTCCCTTCTCTCATTCCTACAGGGACTAGCAGATGACGGAGGAGACAGGAAGACTTCCTCAGCACCGCGCTCTTCCATTCAAGTCCGTATTGTGAAGGGGGATAAAAAGGGCTGCCAGTAATTTCGCTTTTGTATGGAGTTTAGCCACTTAGATCCCTTGGGCGCCTCCACTGTCACATCGGGAACTGGAGAGCGAGGCTCCATTGGGACTTGGATCATTAGGCCCGCTCAATAGAGCTATTTGCCATCAGTTAAGCACATAGTAGTTATCTTTGAGCAAACCCACAAAAATGGTTCATCTGCTATTCAGGCCTTTCGCGGTGATGGATAGACTGCTGTTGTTGGTTGTTTTTTTTTTTCCTCTAGCAAAAAGGAGGAAGCAGTCGTAGAGAGAAAAAAAAGGTAATTAATATTGTGGTATTCTTAGCTACGTTTTGTCATCTGGTAAACATGCCAGACTTTTGTTTGAGTTTAAATTTGGGTTTAACGGCACGTCGGCACGATAACAGCCACTTTGCGCCTCTCACAATTTCTTCGTTCTCTCTCCTTGGGCTAGTTTTTAGCCTTCAGATGCCTGTAGGTAAGATCAGATAAAAGTGAAATTAAAAATCCAACGGGACAAGGCTCGTATTAAAAATCTAACGGAAGAGGCTAGTACTGTGAAGTACCTCTTATGAATTTTGTAAATAAGATAAAAGTCTATTAAATCAACGTGTAGAGTTCGACCTCTTTCCGAAATGACAAGATGTGCTGCTCGTCAACGTCAGTAAATAATTCTTTCATGGATCCGTAGGCATGATGCCTTCTTCGGATGTGCGCCAAATCCACATGTTAAAATGTGGTGGACAGTTAGCTGGCGGCCAAACGCTTTGCATTCGAAGGGATATCTTCTCCTCCCCCCCCCCCCCCGGTAAAAAGCTATGTGTGAGGTGGGTATAACCAAGCGTTTAACACTGTTTCCATACGTTCATAATAAACAGAATGAACGAGACCCCAAATAACAGAGTCAAAGATTTCACAAACTCTCATCAGTTATTCTGCTCTGCCTCCGGGGAATAATTCACGATCAGTTAGAAAGATTGGCCTTTTAAAAGGACATACATGTACGTCTTTTCACCGACGGGGTGGCCTCTGTGTTTTAATCACTTTTTAATGCAGCCCGTGGGATCAGAATAGAATGATGTTCCCTGAACAATCAACTGACGGCTGGCTGTTCAAACTTGCTCAACACCATCAGCTCGAGAACTCCAGAAATGTCCTGAAAATCTGTTGTGAAAGGACCGTGGTAAGCCATTACAACATTGTAAGCCATAGCCATAGATGTAGTACAAAGCATGTTGAATCATGCAAAAATCAGCTGTTTCTGACGAAATAAATAGTCAAAACGTCAAGCTGCCCATGCAAATTATAGTCCGTTCACCGAGGCATGATCACAGAAAACTGCTTGTTGCGTTGCAACCGTCGATGATATTTGAATGTAATTTGGCGTGATGTCTTAGATTTGTGATGACCCTCATCCAGATTTTTTTTGCCCCCGAATTATTCAAGTAGTTTTCGAGTTTGTTTATTTGTGGTATATAAATAAAGAGAGCACCGACAAGGGTAAACATTTAGGTGGTTTACTGTAATAATTTAACACATGGTTTTGAGTCCCACTAAAATGTGGTACAGCACGTGATTAAAGTGAGTTTAAAAACAAACTCTCGTGATTGTTCACTGGTAGGCCAACACAAGTCAGAGGCTTTGTCAAAGCTCTTTCAATTTCAGAATTCCTTTCATCGTGGATTTAAACATCAAAATCAATACGATGCGGAACATTGGAGAACAAGACCTTCAAACTGTCAGACATCCAAAATCTAACTCATGCAGCATTGAAAACAGTCGCTGCAGAATTTTTCTCCAAGTGAGAGGACAGTGTATCGCGGTTAGAGGAAGAATACTGGCAAAACGAGGGCCTTCATTTTATTCAACCGAATATCGTCATCTATCCAATTGAGACATCCGACACATAAAGCGACTGAGATGATAAAACATTTAAAGACATCGAAAAGTGTTTGCCTGTTTTGAAATAAAACAAAACAACAACCAAAAAAACACCACCTTTTTAGGGCCAACCGTTCTATTGGGCCTAAGGTTGTCCCAAGTCCCCAGCCTGATCATTGTACCCACAAGGCCATGCTCTTGCAATGACAGGGACTCAGAGGGGAAAGGCTGGTCATATTTTTATCTCGATATGTATATTTCTCACAAAATACAGATTGGAACGCCCAGCTACTTTACAAACTTTATCTTTCACAGGATGTTACCGTTTAGCACAACTAGAAGGCTGTTTTCAATTGATAAGTAATGAATCTGTAGTAGCTTTATCTTACAGGAAAGGAACAATAAATGCATTTAAGTGTAAAGCAAACCTCAAGTCCCTAACGTGATGCTACGCCACTGCAATTCACCGAAGACTGTTACTACATTCAGGCATTTAGATCAACTACAGGGAAACGTGAAGTGACAGATATGTTGGAACACACGTATACTGTAAACATTTATAAGTTTGGGGCTTACTCAATTGAAAACAAAGAAAAGATCAAAGGAATTCGCCGCTTTGAAAGAGCGGTGCTGTGCAGAGACTTCAAATTCAAGATTTGTAGGGTCATGATAAATGTAACACTGCATGCAAAAATTCAGGACGCTGTATTTCGTAATAGCCGTAATCACGCCTCGATGAACGGACTAGATCACTCAAGGCTTCAAAACACAAAGGCCTTCTTGTGCAATGCACCGTTCTCCCCGCCGTATCCTTGTACAGGGGGAAGGAAGAGAGACCGGGGTGAGTTTGAAGCCACATGGCGTACATGGGAATATGGAGGGGGGGTGGGGTGTAAAAAACAAAGTAGCTGATACAGCGCGTACGTAATTTAAGAACGGCCCTTTGAGCAAAATCTACAGTGGACGAGGACAAAGACGAAGTTGGTCATTAATTTTGACCAAGACCTTCACTGGACATGATATAGGGGTCTATGAAGCTGGCCTTTTCCACTTTCGTCTACAACGATTGTAGTCATCATCCCGCCCAGCACTTAATCTAATACGTGTATTCCCGAACATTGAACTCTAAATGGCGTGCCCAGGCTGTGTTGGGGGCAGTGAAGATAATGATTCGTGTTACCATCCATTTAACATACTGGTGTATCGCTATTTTTGGTCGGTTTTTGAGCTACGACGACCTCATCATTGCTCATGGTGGAATCTATATTCTCACAAAGTGGCGTATCGATATCTATAACAGTTTTGAAATTTAAGCACAAACGTTCTGTCGGTGCATAAGAAACCTCACTGTCACCAAAATCTGAAATCTCTCCTGTAAAATAGGTATAATGTTGACACGTCAGTCGTCAGTGCATCAAAGAGACGAGCACATAAAATGACATCCACAGGGCTGATTGCCGGAAGTTTTTTGTATAATTTCTCTGTGTAGGTGAGTGCATTCCGGTCTGCCTAGCATCACACTTGTACTTTGCAACAAACTGCACGCACTTTATGCATTTTGTAACGCACTGTTAAAATTCATCACTCTCTGCTCTTTTCCCTGTAAATCTCGCATGGCATGCAATGTATGCATTTTGTGACTTACTGTTAAAATGCACCATTCTAAGGTCTTTTTCCTGCGCGTATCACATACGCAATTCCCATTATATTCCGTGCTTAATTAGATGGTGCTTCCACTTCAAATCAGCACCCTTTGTAAGCACGGCTATTATTGCCAAGATTGCTTTGTTTATGTGTTACCGTTCTCAGCAGTCTGTCCCTGTCCTTATTATGAACATTTCACGTGAGGCCGCGCCTTTCATCAGCCATAGCCGTTGTTTCTTTGTTTTCACGCTGACAACAATTCCTGTCTTGCTGCATCAAACGCTGTGTTGTCTTTTTGCCCTCAAACCGTTCTCTGTAATCTTCCATATTATTGTGAGCCTTGTTAAAAGGAAAGAAAATAATATTGCAGGGATTTGCCAACAAAGAGAGGTGTTTGATCTGTTTAAATGTCACCAATCAATTTGATAGCATGGCAACTGGCAGAAACAGTTCATAATTATGGTAGCGAGCATCAACCCGCGTGGCGTAATTATCCCTGCACTGAACGCTGTGTAAACACGGGATGACGCGGCGTCTGCGGGAGAAAGCAGCAAGAATGAAAGTTCCACTAGATCTAGAATGGGTTCATAGACGACTTTCAAGTGTAAAATTCAATTTTTTTTTCCCGAGGGTTTTCAAGGTTCAGTTTTAAGTTTTCGAGATCACGAAATGCCACCATTATTATTGTTGAAGAAAAAAATGAAGTCAAACTTATAGGCCCATTGCGGATAACGGCCATTTTAGTTGTAAGGACCCACGCATAACCGTGGCGATGGTAGCATTGATTTTGATTCGTTAGCTGATTTGCACTGCGAACACTTCAGGTGTCGCGAACCAATTGGCGGCGAGCTAAAAAAAAGTTCACTACAGTAAATGCCATGTGTATTCACGCACATGGGAGACGTTCGGTCAGTTCTTTCATTTCCTTTCCCTTGTTTACACGGATGGTAGGGAATCTGACCAGCTTGGATCCATCCTTTCCACCCTTGACGTAACAGTCAACTGCAATGCAACCAGCAGGCATTTTAACCGCTTAGACATATCTCGAAGTTACACTCGTCAGCTGATCCACCCGCCATTTTAGGTATCGGAAGTACAAAACAAAAACACTGTGTGACGTCATTCGCAATGGGCCGATATCTGTGAAAAACCCACATACTGACTAGATGGTGAACAATAGGATAAAAAAAAAAATCTGTATAAGAGAGAAGAGATTTGAGCCAATCAAGAAGTTACCAATATGGAATTTCACTTCGCTTCACTTCTTTAGCCTCTTATTCAGTTTTACGGAGTTGTGTTTTACGTCAGTGTAATGATGCGTCACCTGTGTGTTCCATGTACGTGCCCTGAACCCTTTCACTACTGACAGAACATTGCTGTTAACTCTTTACTGTTCCGTCAGCTTCAGCTTTTGTTTCTCCGTTGCTGGCTTTTAAGTGCGGATCAACATCCTGATTAACAGTCACATTTACCATTTGAAAAACGCCGTGGTTACGTTTACGGCAGCCGGTGAACACTGTCACAAATCCCAGACTGGGAGATGTAATAAGTTATGACAGGACAACAATCACGAACAAACAAGTTTAACACTTAACAGAACAATCCATCAGACTCACACATTTATTAAACATAATTATACAGATAATAGCGCAATTACATACATTATATTATTGAAATTAACTGCCGTACAACGGCCTTATTCTCACACGCACTCTCCCTCGGATCCACAACCCGGTAGTTACTCCTAAAGGCACTTCGGCCTCAGCCTCTCCCCTCAGGGTCTTAATAGCACATTAATAATTCACTGGCACCGCAGTCTCTCAATATCACCTTCCTATTGTCATACACCTTAGCACCCCCCTAGCACCTCAGCAGGGCAATAACACATTATCATTTCAATAGCCCCTCAACATGGCAATAGTACATTATTAGTTCCTAGCCCATCAACATGGCAATAGTACATTATCACATTCACGCTCATATCTACGTCCCTGTCCGTGGCCTGACTGCCACGACTTTATGTGCCTCTACTGTCCTGCACTGACAGCCTCACTTCTGGCCTATGTGTGGCCTCCGGCCCTATGCTGGCCTATCACCGTAGGCGGCGCTCTTTGGCCCGACCTCGGCACCTACAAGAATAACATTACATTGGTATAATACCCTACCATTTCTATTCACTCCACCTCTCCTTACAACCCATGAAGCGTACACACACTAGTTCACCTTTCACTCACCACACATCTTACGGTAACACACCTCCATCGGAGTACACACTACTCACTCGCGCTACAAATCCATGAACTCACTTTCATCTATCGCTCATGGCGCACATTGCTATATCCAATATCAAGGACTTCCACATTCCTCACATATACTTATTTACATCATGGTAATAGACGAATATAATATAATACATCAATCATAATTATCAATCAACGTTCTACCTACCAGTCATCACTGGAAAAACTCTCTCACTGGTCTCTCGACTGCTCCCCTTATGTCCGCCCGCTGGGCTCTTACTAGCGTCCGTTCAGTAGGACCTTCTAACTTGCAGTGATAGTAATACAGCGCTTTCGCCTCATTCAGACCCCCACCACTCATAACATGCACGCTTTCCTTACTTGTCTTCGTGCGTTAATTTTACTCTCTTCCTTTCACGTCTTTCCCTACCTGTCTGCCGTGAGCCCTTCTTACTCTACACCCGCTCTGTAGCAATCCCCTTAATTGCACTCACTCCACTCGTGACAAACACAACTCACCATTTTGCTTTGTTCGGCTTCACTCCCGTTCGTACAGCAGCGCTTCCTTTCTGAGTTTTTTTTTTCTATTGGGGTATGAGCGTAATCTGCCGTAAACCTAGCTACTGCCTTCAAATAACTGAAGTAGGTGGGTCCAAATGTAAACTGGATTTGAGAAAATCTACCTTTCATGGCGTCAGTAGTCAAAGGGTTCAACGCCGTCAAAGAGAAATTCCTTCGTGGGATAATTAATAAAGTAATTCTTATCTATCTTAGTTTATTCTGTTCCCAATACAATTATTACGATCTGAGTTGCAAGTATGACAAAAGTTCCAAAGCTGTGCTTAATTACACTTCCATGTGAAAAAGAGAATAGATTTTATAAACCATGCTTTTATGTGTAATTACAAGTTTTAGAATCACAGACTGAGCAAGCTGAAAGGCCGTGGGGTCTGTGATCAGTGATAGGGGAGGGAGGAAGGGAGGGAGAGGGAGGGAGTGCGAGGGGGGAGGGGGACAGAGAGAGAGAGAGAGACAGAGAGAGAGAGAGAGAGAGAGAGACAGACAGAGAGAGAGACACACACACACACACAGACAGAGAGACGGAGAGAGAGAGAGACAGAGTAAAAAATGGTGATCTGATCATAGAAGCAACCGGCCATATCCATTTCATCAATAAAATTAACCGCACACGCTGTGAAGCTGTCATGTGAAGCCAGGTCAGTAGCAACTTTGAAGTTATACATTGCACATCGAACACTGTTCAGTGAATTTAATAGCTAACTTGAAGGTACGAGCACAGGCTAGCACCCCCCCCCCCCACTCCAAATGGCAATGGTTAATAGATAGAGACAGAGCGAGGGGGGGGGGGAGAGAGAGAGAGAGAGTAAAAAAGGGGGATCTGATCATAGAAGCAAGAGGCCATATCTACTTCATCAATAAAATTAACCGCACACGCCGTGAAGCTGTCATGTGAAGCCAGGTCAGTAGCAACTTTGAAGTGATACATTGCACATCGAACACTGTTCATTCAGTGAATTTAATAGCTAGCTAGAAGGTACAAACACAGGCTAACAACCCCCCCCCCCCCCCCACCACCACAACCACCACTCCAAATGGCAATGGTTAATAGATAGACAGGAAAGAGAGAGAGAGAGAGAGCGAGAGACAGAGGAGGGGGAGGGGGAGCGAGAGAGAGAGAGAGAGAGAGAGAGAGAGAGAGAGACAGACAGAGACAGAGAGAAAGTAAAAAAAGAGGATTTGATCATAGAAGCGCCCCCCCCCTCCAAATGGCAATGGTTAACAGATACACAGCTACATTCCCCGCCCAGCCCCCCTCTGATTCCAAATCGCAACGGTCAACAGTCAAACAGGCTACATCTCCCCCCCCCCTCCCCCCACGGCAATGGTCAAGAGAAAGACAGGCGACTCTCCTCCCTTTCCAATTCCAAACAGTTATGGTTAACAGTCAAACAGGTTGCAATTCCACCCCCACCCCCCCCCCAAAATCCCAAGTGGCAATAGTTAACCCTCTTGCTGCCATAGGGCCGATCTATTGTGTCACGATCACGTGCGTGAAGATGGTCACGACCACGTGTGTGATGAGTACCTAACTTATTTACCTTTCAAACCCAGCTAACAAGCCAAGCAAACAGACCAGCGATCAACGGACACATGGAGTGAGATTTAAATTAAACGATATTTAATTATAAATGCATGACAAAACTTATGTCAAAACATTCAACTCATGGTAATCACATACATAATCACAAAAACATATTTCAAATTTACTCTTGGGGATCCTGGCTATTATCTATTCCCCGTTTCACATCTAGATCTAATCCCTCTGTCTATAAACTTAACTACGTATACTTAATAGTCTCTGTCAACAGCTGCCCTCCTCGTTGATGCAGTTTCACGTCTCCAGAGTTCACACGATCCTTTCTAGATCTCTAACTTCGACGATAAAAGGGGAAACAGACGTCCCTGGCTTCACACAAATAAGAACACACAGTTCACACCCGCCATCGTAGATTACTAGCTCCTTGAGGGGTTATCATCCCGTCCTCAAAGACTCTTCTTCTGCAAACACACACAGCACATCGACGGTTCACACCCGCCATCGCAAATCACGAGCTTCTGATGGGTTCCCATCCTATCATCAGAACTCCTCAACTTCTGGTCCCCATGGCACGACCTTCCACTTGTCGCCCGGACCGATTAAATTCTTCTTATTGGGAAATACATGTGAACATCATGGATCCCTCACACACCTAACACTTCTGGTCCCCACTGGCACGACCTTCCACTTGTCGCCCGGACCGATAAATTCTGCGTCTTCCTTTTAGGAATGAATAACTTGGGAACCTCATAGATCCCTCACATACTTAACACCCCTGGTCCCCATGGCACGACCTTCCACTTGTCGCCCGGACCACTTCTCGCTGCGTCTTCCTTTAGGAATGAATATCTTGGGAACCCCGTGTGTCGAGCTTCTCCTCTATTTATACTCCCGAGGTTTTTGCACACGCGACTAGTTTAAAGCGAGTCGTGTGTATCTATCCACGCTCGTCAACAATGTTAAAAACCGTGTTTTCCCTTGCTAAGCTCACCCCCCTAGACTCGTGGCGCACAAGGCCACCGACCTTCCTCGTGACAGTAATCTTTCATGCTCGACCACAACTTTAAACTCCCCTTCTCCCCTACTAAGTTTACCCCCTCTATACTCGTGGCGTACAAGGTCATCAACCTTAATCGTGACATTGGTACATCATATTTTGCAGAAGACTACCGCACTGCCGATAATCGGCCCTACCGTTTCATGCTAAAACTGCTACGAGGTCGATATATCGGCCGACATTGCTCCGACATGTTTTGCACTCCTAGTTTTATACTACTCCCAGCTCTTTCTACCTGATCATCCAATATTCTGGCAGACTGTATAAGAAGGGCGAGCGTTTGGGCTTGGCAGCAAAAGGGTTAACAGAAAGACAGATGTCAGAAAAGTGCTCACGACCTAGTTAAGTGAGTCTGAAAGAACTTACAAAAAAACCCCAAAAAACCTGAAGTCTCTTCATGCGTCATTGCTTTCGTGCTGAGAGCGACCTGTCAATCAATGCCTTAGATCTGTCATCTGTCACCACTGAAGTTTTCCCTCAAACCTGGTCATTCTCGATACAGGCACTTTTGCCTTTAAATTTACCAAGGTATTTTAAAATTTCAACCGACCTGTGTATTAGTGTAACAACACATGTACGTTAATACCTAATAATACATCAAGTCGGGGGTCTTTTGACAAGTGCTGATAGTTTGGTTTTTACCCATGATTGTTACTCTATAATGTATCAGGTTCTGCAATGAATTAAAAATATTGGGGGATGGAACAAAAACAAACTCCGATAGTTAATGGAACAAGTCCTGTATAACAATTAACATGGGGCTAGACAATGACAGACAGGGGGTGGGGAGGGAGGGAGGGAGGGAGAGAGAGAGAGAGGGAGAGAGAGATAGAAAGAGAGAGAGATAGAAAGAGAGAGAGAGCGAAAGAGAGAGAGAGAGAGAGAGAGAGACGCTCACTTTAGACAGAATGAAAATTTAATGGCCTGAAACAGCAACGTGATATAAAATAGTTTCTAGCAAGGCTTGGAATGTGAATTACAACAACCGACAAACAAACCACAACATGGGGGGTCGCACACTCAATAAACACTCTGGTGGCTGGCTGGAGAGAGAATAAAAAAGAGAGAGAGAGGTCGAGAGGCAGAGAGAGCGAGAAAGAGAGAGAGAGAGAGAGAAACAGAGACAGAGAGACAGACAGAGAGGAAGAGAAATACAGGCGGACACAGAGAGGAAGAGAAATACAGGCGGACAGAGAGAGAGAAAAACAGGCAGACCAAACAGACAGAGAGAGAGAGAGAGAGAGAGAGAGAGAGAGAGAGAGAGAGAGAGAGAGAGAGAGAGAGAAAGAGAGAGAGAGAAAGAGAGAGAGAGAAAGAGAGAGAGAAAGGCAAAGAGAGACAGAGACAGAGAGAGAGAGACAGACAGAGTTTCCACTGGCAGATCGCATAGATCTGGATCTTGGCTGAAGCCAGAGAGCTTAGCCGGATAACACTTCCTGGATAGCCATCAGCACCCAGCGTGCATTGAAATGAATCAATTCCTCTCTCTCACTAGCGCTCAATTTCTCTTTCCTCAATATCAATGAAAGAAGAAGAAAAAACAACAAAAAAACTCTTCATCTTCAAACTGACGAGCCCGTCGTCCGGTGTTGTGGTACAGAGAAGTCTGTCTGTTTGTCCTTCCCATGTCCTGGGGCAATTTCAACCCCCAACAACCCATTTCTTAAGAAAAGGGACAGGGGAAGGGTCTTGTTCTTTCTTTTGATTCCCCGCAATAAATACATCATTTATACATACATAATTACCCACAGTTCTTATTTTCAAGGGCGTATTTCTTGTTCTTTCTTAGTCCTATCGCTGCTTGTATACTTTCAATTTACAGACCTGAAATACTGTTATGTTAAATTTAAAAATGACGTCCTTGGAGAAAATGAACACAGAGTCCCCACCTCTCATGATAACATAAGGCCTCTTGATCACCCCAACCCCTCCCACCCCGCGTGATTTTTTTCCGTAGGCGCTTTGGCAAATTCAGGAGCGGAGCAGCAAAACACCCCCAAACACAGGTCATCGGCTTAGGGATTTCTCGTCCTATCGAACACTGCCATGGGTGCTGCAAATCTCTGGACCGTGCCTGGTATGGCTCTGAACGTCACCGAAAATCCCTGGGATGTGTTGGAGCTGTCCTGTGTTTGGGGGTGTGTTGCTACCCCGCTCCTGAATTTGCTAAAGCTCGTAGGGACAAAAATCACACACCCACCCCGCCTCCAAATAAACAGCCCTTTAGATAACTTTCAGCACCGGTGAGCGTCTCCAAGGAAATGAATCCAACATGCTACATGTACAGCAGCATCGACAGCGTCAAAAGAACCCATGTGTGTGGACTTGGGAAGATTCTGCTCACAATGGCACAGCTAGGTTTTAGCTCTTTATTTTAGGAGGTTTCGCTGCTCTTGGCATTTACACCTCACTTTTCTTGTGTTTTTCTTTTTCACTAGTTAATGTTTTTGAGCGCGTGTATGTGTTTTTTATGGTAGGGATTAGTTTGTCGTTGTCTCGATTTCCCCAATAACTGCCACGGAATCTTTCACATGCGCAACGTGCACACGGGCCCTCCAAGTTTTTCGTCCTTATCGGAGAAGACTAGATGCTCGATCCTACCTACCACAGGATCAGGGACAGGAACTTTCCTCAAAAACATTCCAACATGCCTGCACCGACCGGGAACCGAACGCCGTACCTTCGGCACGAGAGGCCAGCACCTTGCCTCTATACCAATCTGTCGCAGAGGCAGGTTAACCTTCATAGTTGTTGAACTGTTCAGTAATGTGTTTTATTTCTTTTTAACATTTACGAAGGCCAAATTCATCACCCACTATTGATTCATGCTGCTATAGAATACTCATTTTGCCTATCATTCTCACCTACCTATATTAACCTTATTTTACATTCGGTTGGGGGAGGGGGGGTGTTATGATGAAGAAACGTGTTAAAGGACCGTGATATTTTACATGATAAGCCATTGGTGAACAGTGAACAAAACCCAGTATTTTCTCTGTTTAGATTTGTAATTACACTACGGTCCCCTAACAACATTCTGTCAGACCCCGGGGGCCCCCAGTGTAAAACAGGGTTAAAAACATTGCCATTGACAGTGTCGCATTCACAGGAGTATTATAATAAAAAGAACAAACACTGAACTAAATTTCTGTTATTGTTTATTTTATAACGTCCAGCAATATAGAGGGTCTTTGTCCTGAGTGCTTTGGTCCTAGGGAGGCTGTGTCCTGCGCTCGTTAATACTTTAAGAACGCTGTTTGACATGACGCATGACGCAAGAGACGTGGGTTTCAGAACTCGCAGACGCTCATTTCAGCCTGGATCTCTAGGGGGAAACTCGCTCAAGTTATTACCTTCTCTTGTATGGCCGGTTCTGCCCCTTGTCTCTGGTATACAACATTACAAAACAGAAGATACAGACAATTGAACTGTGGAAACGCACAGAGAAGCTGGACAGGCCGGTGAGGTAACAGCGGGTCAAATTGACACGAACAGGAGATTGGAGAGATAAGAAACCCCTTCCCCTTCCCCAGAAAAAAAAAATTCCCTCTCCATTGAATAACTTTTCTGTATGTGAGCTCTTTTGTCCGCCAGTTTAATCGAGTCCGGCACACGTACCTGTCGATGTGTCATGCGCTCTGCATGTCAATTAATATTATGTTTTGCGTACATACACACCCTCTTCCCCAACTGTCCAAATTGCACCGACACGCATTCTCTCTCACTTGCCCTGTATCTGTCTCTCTCCTCCCTCTGCCTCTCTTTCTCTCCATCTGTATACCTCTTCTTCTTCGTTCTTTCTTCTCTCTCGTTCTCTCTCTCGCAGTGTGTCTTTCTCTGCATGTACATTTCTCTCTGTCCCCTTCTCTCTCTCTGACCGCCTGTCTGTGTCTCTCTATCTCTCTCACGCACACACACAGAGCTCACGTGACTGCCACAATCCAGACCAATAAAACGCCGTTTCCGACAGGAAGTTGAGGAGCATGTGCACTATAGATATGAAAATCAGGCCAGACAGCTTAAAAGCTTTTTGCTCCGGCTTTGACGGACCTGTCAGCCATGCCCCCCACCCCCCAACTGTGGGTGTGTCAATATAGGTGTGTGGTGTGTGTGAGTACAGATGGGAGGGTGAGTGCTTGTTTTTCCGTGTGTGTGTTCTTGTCTGTTTGTTTCTGTTCTTATTTCTGAGCTGTGAATTGGCCTGTCCTCAAGTTTCATCAGTCTTTACTGATCACAGGAAGATAAGAAATGAATATATTCAATAGCTCAATAACTCAGTGCATAAGGACGGACGGCGTGGAGGGCGAGAGGAAAGAGACGGGGAAGGATGGGAGAGAGATCGAAGGGTGGATGGATGAGAGAAAATGAGCGAACTTGGTTGGTGCGGTAGCACAGGTCGCGGGTTCCATCTCCATCATGATCGCATGTCTTTCTTCTTCCTTTCATTCTTGGTTCGCTTTTCTGAGCGCTAACTAGGCACTACAACTTTAAAATTCGCCTCATAATATTTTCTCTGAATCATTATCTTAGCGGTCCTTCCCCCCCCCCCTCCCCTCTGCTTACTTCCATTAACTTGTGAATCTCAGGCGTATAAAGCAATCAAAACATACCAGATAAATATCAGAAATGACAGAATTTCCTAAACCCAGGCGACCAAGGTGAGCACCTGCGGACTTTGACCGGTCCTCTCGTCGGACGGTGAGGTCACGACGATGAGTTCAGTACCGCCAGGGGAAAACAATGCCCAACCCCTGAACTTCGCCGAGTAGAATGCTATTCATGTAGGCGCGATCTGCTTCTGTCCAAAGACGACCTCCCATAAAGAATATGAAAGCAAACAATCCACTGTTATGACTTGACAATTCTTACTGTTTTGCAGGCGAAGGAGTTATTTTAAAAGCCCTTTCATTTGTTACAGTTTTGTTCGAGATACAATGTGCTTGGCTGTAGATGGACCCAAGGCCTTACTTGTTCCTATTAAAAGTATCGTTAAAAGAAAAAAATTGATTATTAATTATTTCAGACCGTCCTCATTAAATGGTGGAACGGGGACCGGGTGGTCCGACGGTCATTATTCCCGACTGGACAGAATTAATCACAATTTACAGTAAAACTAGACACATTCTGAAGGCGTCCAATCAATCGTCCAATTTACAAAGCTCAGGACTTGACGATTCCCGATTTGGGTCTGTATCATAATCACATCGGGCGGGGGCAAATCTGGATAAACACAAGATGACCAGCCTGTTCAATTCACTGACACGGGCTGTTCAATTCACTGACACGGCCTGTTCAATTCACTGACACGGGCTGTTCAATTCACTGACACTGGCTGTTCAATTCACTGACAATGGCTGTTCAATTCACTGACACTGGCTGTCACTGTTCATGCATATCTCACTGGGAGCGGTCCGCGATCGGTCATGCAGTGCTTCGATCTGGCTGAGCAAAACATATACCCGGGAGGGTGAGCCTAGGCTGGAGGTATGGTTACACGAATGAACGACGAATGGAACAGCCGCCTTTTGTCCATGCTGCTACTGTTGTTGCTGTTAATTGCTGGTGCAGTAATTAAGGCGGAGATCACCATGCTGTAACAAATGCCCCGCCCACGGTGCACGCATGGCCGGCCAAACATGCCAAATCACTCGCTCTGCAAAACTTTTCTGCTCTGCCTGCGGTGATTGGGGGGGGGGGGGCGCATAGTGTTGGTGATGATGGGGGTAGAGCCCAGGTCCTACAGCATCACAGCTCCTATTAAATGTATCGCTAAAAGAAAAGAGTTAAATATTAATTATTTCAGACCGTCCTCATTAAATGGTCCTTAATATGGAACGGGGTCCGGGTGGTCCAACGTCATTAGACTCGACTGGAGAGAATTAATCACAATTTACAGTAAAACTGCAAGGAATAAGACACATTCTAAAGGCGTCCAATCAATCGTGCAATCGCTGTTACGTCATTTCGCCTGGCAGTTGGCAGTGATACTGAAGAATGTTTCACTTAGTTGGGCGGCTCGTGGTGACACTTGTTCCGATGTGCTCATGCTCTGTTGTTTCAGTCAAGCAACTGCGTGGCATCGGCCATAGTTCTTCAAAGATGTTAAATAATATTTTTTTGGCTTAAACTAAATCGCTGTATTCCCCCCCCCCCTCCTCCTCCAATGACCCGGCTAACCACGGCAGTATCTTCCCAGCACCAAGTAAGACCTGGGTTTATTACAGGTTTTTATTTACCAACGTGCAAGAAAGCACAACTGGAAAGTTGGGGACTGTTGTCTCTTCCTCAGCTTATGCTGGTGGAATAATTGCACGTCCACCCTAAAACACTACGCGTGTTTTACAATTTACCTCGTGTGTAACAGGCCACAGGTCAAGCTGGAATATCTATCAGTGTTTACCATCCGTAAACTTTTAATTCAGTCTGCCTTGTGCTGGAAAGCTGCTCGTGAAATAATCCCCGATGACCAAACAAGTTTATCCATCTTATGCCAGTTGCCCCGCGATCTGATTTTTAAATTCTTGCTGGCCTCGACAGATAACATCAAATATTTGGTTTTTAATACCAGTAAAAAATAAGAACTCACAAAGGATCTATTAAAATGGATCCTACTGTGACATGCGTGTTTCTCCCTGGCCAGCCACTGATTGATCATACCATACTCGAACTGTCAGCACGCACGTGCTAGCTGAAGTGTTCGCTCACCATGCACACACACACACACTGTTCCGCAGTTCATCTTCGGTACCCGTGGCCTCTTTCAGGGCTGTCGGTTTACCAGCTGGGACTCGCCACCGCTTGAGGCACGAGACAATGCGCTGGACATGCTACCATTTCGCAACTACAAAAATTTAATCACAACAAAGCATGCGGTGGGATCCAATTCATCGATTATGCAAGAGTAAAGGACACCCCGTCTGGTTGTTCAAATTGTTTAATTAACTGTTGGCACCTTTAGTGAGTCTCGGGTGGCGCCACTTAACACGCAAGTTATTAAATGCAGTGGAAGTGGCTCTATTTAAAGTGCACTCTGTTCGAGCTCCACTTCGACCTTTACACACCCTGCGTTCTCTGATACCTCAGGACCATTGAGTTTAGATTGACCGTTTACCGAAACAGATACTTTGGAAAGAAGGATTTGTGAACACCTGGCAAATGGCCAGAACTTTTTCACGTACATTTATCCAAAGTATAAAACAAACATTATGACACTAATGCTCAACATCTCTAAATATTTGCTATAATAGCCACGGACTATGTAAAGCAGCCCCTGAATTACTACATGGCGAGAGCATCCGACTTGGCTATAGCATCCTGCCACAAGACAAGCTGGGATATATTTCAGGGTTTACGACCTGTACCACTTTAACTCAATGGGGAAAAGGGAATTTCGGATTTAGAAACGATCTTTAAGGACTGTAGGAGGAAAGAACAATGGCTCTAGAAACTGTAATTGCGGATTGCGTGAGGTAATATTACACAATACAACCCAGGATTCCGTCAACCAATATGTAATTAAATTAACATGACAATGAGGCATCGCATCAAACACCTTTTTGTCCTCGTATTCGTCCTCATTTTTGTTGCTGTTGTTGATGTTGTTGTCGTTGTTGTTGTTGTTGCTGTTAGCCCAGTGGGACCCTAAACTTTGAAAGTAACATTGCTTTCTTTTTTTAAAGCCGTGTCACGATATCAGATAGGTTAATTATCTGTTTCTCCATTTCCATGCACTTAACAAGAAATGGCATGGCATACATTTCATTCCCCAACCACGGAATGTTTACTTGAAGTTGGCAAGTGCTAATTAGTGCATTTTTACGTCATCGGGGCAACAGTGCTGGGCTGACGTCAAGCAATGAATGCAAAACCCATTCACAGGAACCCGGAGATGCCCACAGAGCCCATGCAGATATTACCGCCGTCATCAAGTCCATTCAGCGAATCAATAAGCAATTTACGGACATCTCCAGCCGACAGCGGCATCAATCTGTCACAAGGCCAATCCAGTATGCTGACCACTGAAGGTCACACGGAGAGTGAGAGCGAGACATCAACAAAAGCACTCATCAGAAACCAGAGGGACAGATATAGGGACATCACAAGGGACATCACAAGAGAGCGGAAATTGGGAGATCCGACAAATGCGCCAATGCCGAGTTAAGAATAGTACAGTTCTGTCATTACCAATATAGCAGTGACAGATCCGACCCCCATAAAAGAGCATACATCTGCTGCTCCGTGACCTTTCCCTGATACAAATACACAGCGAGTGGTCTCAGTTCGCACTGCACAATATTCTCGCTACTGCTATGCCTTCTCCAATCCATTTTATGGAAAATAATCAACATGGATGTTACAAGTGTCCAACTAACATTGTAGCTAAAGTAAATCAGATATCTACAAAACTTAAAACATCAGGCTGTTGTTTTCTATCACTAGGCATTATTGCACCACCTCCGTGTAAATCTAATCTCCGGAGAATGTAGAATCTATACGAGCTTAGAAAGTCGATAATCAACAGAGAAACATATAGACACACTTAATTACTTGTCCTGCAATATTTCACAAACCGTATACTGCCAAGAGCCAGTTACGACATCGACACGAGTGATGTTCTCTCATAATTGGCTGTGCACTGACATGAATAAAACCGAGCTAACGGTTCCAAACTCTCGCAAACAGCACTAGGTCATTCTAAACAGCTTACGAAATTTCTGGCTGTTTCTTACCAATTATTGGACATAAACAAAGAGCGAGTTACAAAACTTACAGCCAGAATTCCTAGACAACTACACAATCTACGAACTGGCTGTTTTCATCTCAAATTCTTAACAATACTGTCGACTGCGTTGAGCGAATGAAATTATCCAGGTCAATTTTAAAAGTGTTTAAGCTTCTCGTGCTTAACGATTTTAAGACGTACAAAAGTCTCTTGCAAAGGTTGGCTAGTGGTATGATAATACCGGTTCTCCCTTGAAACACACCAAGCTCTTATTTCCAAACTCTTCAATGCAAATGTTATCAAACGTCTTACTAACACCGACGATTCAACACTGAAATATAACATTACTTCCTGAACTGAGGAACCAATTCAATAACAAGAATCCACATTTCACGCTTCCCTGAACGGTCTCATCAAATCCAACAATAATTAGGTCACCGCACGTGAAAACCACGGGGGGAAGGGAGGAGGAATATATGCCGTGTTACCGTTAAAACCGTGATCGATATAGTTTTACAGCCTCATTCACAATCACCTTTTGATATCACTGTATTTTTGTATGGAATATAATGTGATCTATCTTTCTATCTAAGATTTAAGTTTGTACGACTTTTGATTTCTTATGGTCATCTCAAAACGGAGACTGAATAAAGAATAACGCAAGATCCAGGGCGAATCGTTTTTTAAGTCTCATGTAACGTTATGGCTTTTGGCATTTAAGGCCTTTCTTCATGAGACGACAGATATCGATAATCTCTAGTTTTTTCCTCTTTTCGGAGCGATTACTTTTACCTTTCTTGATTTCTTTCTCAGCATGACAAACTCTTTATCTAGCACAACCGAACAATGTACAAATACAGGAGCTCATGATTACAGCATTTTCTTCTCATGATTGTGATTCCTATCCAAGCGGGACTTGACACGCTGTCCTCTCTAAACCCTATTTCAATCTCCCTAGTTCATATTCCTGTTCATAACCTCGTGGGCTCTGACGGACCCAGGCTCTCAAATAGAGAAAAACTACTGAACTCTGCCGAGTCATGTCTTGTGAGGTCTGCCAAGCCCAAACTTCTCAAACAGAGGGAAAGAAGCAACCCAAGACTCGCAGCTCGCAGGGGCCTGTTGGACCCAGTTTTAAATGTTTGTTTTAATGCTAAAGTGCAATACGAGGGCGCGGGTCCCGGTCTGAAAAGCACCAGAAACAAAGACGCACACACAAAAGTGATAAATCAAATGGATGGCCAGTGTTCACTCCCTCCCCTGTGTGGAAAAAACGGTACTTAACTATAGTTACGTCATAACATTTTGGAGAGAACTAAAAGATCGTGACGCCATGGGGTACTAAAGTTATTCGTACACAGCTTGGTGTCTCCTACCCCCCCCCCCCTCCCCCGAGATGTCAATGAAATTACTTTTCATTCACTCTTTGTATATCTTGGCGACCACCCGGGAAATATTTTCTCTACATCGTTTCCCGTCGCCAACACTTACAAAAAACTTCTCTGCTTATTCAAACAGCCGATATATCTACCAAACAGCCCGCAAAAATACAACTATTCTCCAGCTCCAGGCTCCCAACGCCATCAACTGATGCAAACGAAACAGCGCAGACAAAAGACATGGCGACATCAGCCTCTCTCTTGTTCTTACTTCCCTACCAAGATTGCTACGTCAGATAACATGAGAGCAATGGACAGATTTCAGTTACTGGCAAGTTCCTCTTGGAGAAAATGGCCGGGTCGAAGACTCCCAACAAGACTTTCGTCTGGGTTCTACGTAACAGGACCAGCTTAGATGTTGATCCTGCCTAGGTCATGACTCCAGGCTGTTCCTTGGTCCTATACAGCCTTCATCCCCCAAGAAAAGTGCAGGATTTCATCAAAAAATAGTGTAGGTGTAAAGTCTATCTGACAATTAATGATGGATTAGGATGTGGTCCAACCTCCAACAACTGTCGACACTGTATAGGCAGCACTCAGATGCGAAGCGTCGTAACGCTGTGTTTGGGTAACAGATCCAGGACCTCGGTTTTCCACTCGATGACGTCCAAGGGCACAAAGGCGGGAAAATCCACTTCCAATACCTTTCAACTTGGGGAGTAAGGGGTTGGGAGGGGAGAGACTTACCTAAACTTTGTTACCTAATGGAATGCCCCAGTTCTCAATGGCACTCCCTTCCCACGAGGCCTCCACTCAGTCCCTATGTCATAAACATTTTTTTTTCCGCTGCAGCAATATTTCACTCCATTTGCATCCCAGTCTCGTTATCACAGTTTAGTTTCACGTGTCAAGTTCACAATGGCGGCCCTAAATGAAGTTTTAATTGCTGCAGTACAGAAACGCCCTGCACTGTATAATGATAAACTGAAGCAGAACTATTCAAACAGAATATATGCTGCTAAACAATGGCAGGGACTCGGCCTCAGAAATGTTACAGGTTTCATCCTTACGTATGAGACAACATTTCTCATCGTCCTGTAAAACCTCTTCGAGAAGATGGTGGTATTCACCAAAATATTGTCCTTCTTTGAACATATTGTGGACCCAATAACTTTGTCTCCTGTATTCTTATCTTTTTTTCTTTTTTTTTCAATCAAAACAGCAACATTAGTCTCATGGCCTTCATTGCTATTGTCTTGGGGACCCAATAGACATCTCGGACCTTCCGACATGCACAGTAAAACAGCTTCATAAAGAAAACTACAGAAACAATTGAAGAGTCCAATGGAAAAACTAGCTAAGTCATAATTATGCACAGATTTCATATTCAGGCAAAACTGCGTTTCAACTTTGACTGAGCTCTTTCTTTCGTCGACCATGTTATTTTTAGATGACAATTTTAAAGGACTGAGCCCATTTCTGACAAAGATACAATTCTGCAAAGCCATCAGCCTGACTTCACTTTAATCAATCCAAAATATGAAGAAGAAAAAATTGGCTGTTATTCCCAATGACCAGTGGACTGTCTAACGTGAGGGTAGGATTTCTACAGATGACTTTAATCTGAACCTAATACGAACGCAATAAGATACGTAAAGCCACTGAAGACGACAGGAGAAGTAAGTCAGTTGTCACAAAATGCGGTTATTATGGTTATCTCCCTCAGCTCTTCGCTAATATCTACAACATTGTTCCTCTCATACCGATTTACCGAAAAACAGCCGTTGTCCAGTAATAGGAGTAAATTTAGATAAGATATCGTAACTTCAACCTATGGACTTTCAAACTTTAAAGCGCCAATTTCTCCAAACCTTCATTTTGCGACAACTGACGTCCACCCCCCCCCCTCCTCAAATAACTTCGACTCATCATAAAAGTTGCACTGGGGTGATCTCTCTGACACATGGCAACCAGCACATGCGCAGATACACGTATCAATAAACCTTTCTGCTCTCCTTTTTCAAAACCATCATTTCCTTCGCCTGTCTACGGAAAAATAGGGGGATGGAAAGGAGGCGGGCCCGATAGCAACACTGATCAGCTTTAAGAAGACATGGCGCATTCCCCTGTGATGATTTCACCGAAGTCTTTCACAAGATGAGCGGAGGATCAAAGATTCTTCACCGACAGAATTAATTCTCTCCAGGCCGGGATCTGGACCGAGCAAGCACTGCACGCGATGTGTCAACAACATCAGAAGCCATGCGCCTCACACGATACCCAGGATATAATACATAATAAAAATTTTTATAACATAGTTTTCGATCGACAGTGAAACAGAAAAATGCAGACGGAAAAAGTGACCTGTCGTGCGATCACATATACATTACCTATTCGTTATATAACACAGCTTGTATTGTATGACATCATCAAAACAGCTGACTCGTGGTTCCACTCGTCCTCAATCACGCCTTCATGCTATAATTATGCTATGTTCTATTTACTATTGAGGAAAGATGACTTATTGACAAGACTGCAAATCCTATGCCTCTGATTTCTTACACGGCCAATGTTATTTTTAAAAAAAATTGCATTTCCTGAGATCTGCCAGATAACATTGACATTGTCACTGTGACAAGAAAATGAAATTGCGTGGCCGGCGGATATCAAGAGCTGCGGACGCAGGAAGGTTCTGTCAGAGAGATGTGTTTCTTTCACTTTTCCTAGTCTCTGGTATGCTAAACAGTTCTGGATATGTCATGATCACTCTGGTGCCCTGTAAAAACTAACCCCTCAAACCATAGATTTTCAGTCCAGAGCTGTTCAAGTCCCTTGACTTACACCAGGGAAGGGAAGACGGTTCTGGAAGCTTTTCAATGCCACAATTCCACTGGCAGAGAATCGGTTAACGTGGGGCCCATGGGATAATCGTAGATGGGAAATGGAAAAATCTTCATAGGGCTGAAAATGGAGCACAAACACTGGACTGTAACCGGCTGAAACTTGCATGTTTTCCTGTCCCTGATCCTATGGTAGGCAGGATCCAGCCCCTAGTCTTCTCGGGTAAGGGCGAAAACCTCGGGTGGCCTGTGTTCTCGCTGCGCACGTTAAAGATACCTTGGTAGTTGGAAATCGAGAAAAGCAGGTCGAACAGGTCGTTGTCCGGACATATTTTTTTTTCAAAAAAGTATCTCTACCCCCCCCCCCCCCCCCCAAAACCACCGGCGCTGCACAACGACGACGTCGTGTTTGCTCCAGTTGTATGACACCAAGGCAAATTTCCCAAATGGAATTAATAAAGTATACAAAATACAAATGTCGTATTTTCAAGACTACATGAAGATAGTTACATGAACACAGGCTTGGAGTGGAGGAAAATCCTTATAGGACTAAGGTCAGCACTGAGGACAACATTTCCCATCTATATAGCTTGGCTAGACATTTTCAACTTCATAGGAGGTTAATGCATCTTACAACAGGTGGAAAGAATAAGCACTTAGATGATGAGAGTGACAGAAGGAAAAAGATAACCAACATGATCAACGAAAGATTTAAGAGGAATTAAAAGGCAGCATTGAAATGTTGTCTGGATAGACAGATGGCAGACAAAGGACTAAACAAATGCGTTAATAAGACAGGATTAGGCGGAGGGAAAAGGGACACTACTCTATACATTATTTAACAAGGGTTCCTTTCCCTTGTTGTTGCACCACAGGCCCAGAGCTATTACTGCCAGCACCAGAGAGTATGTATGTATAGAGAGGCTTCACTATTGGTCGATTTGCACTGTGAGACACGGGAGGCGCCGCGAAACCAGTGATGGCATGGAGCGGAAAGTAGATCGCTGCGGTAAACAATACCCGTTTTTGCATTTCCACGAGGCGTAAGAACTTACAAACGGCTCTAAATAGTTCCAATCAACCCAACTAACTACAGCAAACAGACATGCACATTATCTTCGGTGAAGACGGTCTCTTTCAATTCTTGTTTACAGCAGCGGCCTCGTTTCGCGATTTGGCGGAAGTGAGATCTCTCTGTAAATACATACTCTCTGCCAACATTTAACCAAACCAGGATGCTATTGATCTGTACAGTTTATATCAAACCTGTTCGATGCACAAAGCAATGGCGACCTGTAAAAACTCACAATAAATGCTTAATTGTATCGTTTTCCTCTTTGTCTGATAGTACACACAAATCTGGTTCCAGAACAGTCTGCTTACAGGTAACGCTACAGTGCAAGCTTGTTCTTGTAAACATTACGTCCTTTTAGAATGACAAAGTTCTAACTCCCTTCCATCAACTTTTGTGAAATTGATGATTGAAGTTTCATGTGCTCATAGCTTTGTAAAAGAACGACTGTTTTGCTTTTGAGTAGCACTTACAAATCACACACCGAGTCCGCTTGGTATTTTAACACACTATGGAGAAGGCCTGGAAATGTAGTGTGTCGTGCATAACTCACTTCGGACAAAAAATGGAGATAGAACCTTGTCATTCTATGGGGACAATTAGCCGAGGTTCGCGGTAGCCGATTTCGATCGGCCACTTTGTTTTAACGAGAGCCAGCACACAAGCTAACGATAATAAAGTCCTCGGATCTCACTAAAAACTCAATGTTGTGACGTCAGCACCCAACTAATCGGCCGATCCAAATCGATTAACGTGAGCCTGGCCTTACCGCATGCCTTTACTACGTCTTTTCATGTGAACAAGCGTGACAATGGTGGCAGAATTATTCAACCTGGACACTGCCTCAGTCCACCAATTGTCTAGCTCTA
Organism: Onchidella celtica; assembly: GCA_963931925.1. NCBI lineage: Eukaryota > Metazoa > Mollusca > Gastropoda > Systellommatophora > Onchidiidae > Onchidella > Onchidella celtica. The sequence continues at coordinate 59,392,170 of OZ007572.1, read as the reverse complement.
GCAAAAATCAAATAATTTAATGCCCTGCAAATGTAGCCAGATCGCCTTGGTCATTCCACAACATTATTGCCTAAGTCACGTTTTGGTATTTTCTGAAATTCAAAGAAAACTGTTTACTTCGAATATAATGGTAGTTGTTGTTTGGGCAGCGTAGTTCTTACATAGAGAGCTCTGGCTGAACAGTGAACCCAAATTAATATTTTCTCTATTAGGCTTTGTCATTTGACTAAGCTCCCCTGACAACATTCTAAAATGGTGATCTAGGTGGGTGTGGGTTTTTGTTTACAAACTCACAAGTCAACCAAACAAAACTGTGGCACTGTTGAATGGTACAATGTGATTGTCTGATTAAGGCGAGCATTTCATATCAAAACAAAACAAAAAACGTGACGGAATAAATTATGATAGCCCAGATTCAGAATTTCTGTGTGTCGGCAGGCCACGATAGGTTGGTAACCGGTGACTGTATGACATGTCAGATGAAAAATCGAATGTTTCTCCAGGATGCTCTGCGAGACAGACACTCTGGGGAATGCGTGATAGGCCAACATTACCAGGCCACAGACAACCGGAGAGAGGCGAGGGAGAGGTGGTGGTGGGGGGTGGGGGCGAAGAGTAAATAAATAAATAAACACGCCCTCCGTGCCTCTGTTGTGAAACAGCCGGCTGTCATTATGACATTATGGTAAGCGGGCAGGAAGTGGAAAGGGCGTGCCAATGGGGCAGGGGGGGGGGGGGCGATGGATGGGTAAATACGATTCTTTTCAAAAGAATTATGAGTGAGAAAGTGGGATCCCCAGCGTTGACTTGGACGTAAATAATGAAGTTAACCGATTCGCTCCTATGAGCCGCTCTCAGCGGTTCATTCGTGATATCTCTCAGTTCAATTAATGGTGCATGAAAATTACACATACACAAAATGTTTGTTTTTAAATGTTCAATAATTTGGTATAATAATGTTTTCTCATAGCCTCTGACTTATTCTTGACTTTCAGAATGGGTATTACGAGAGCTGTGGTCATCTTCAAAAAACACAAGGGGTGAGCCAGAGAGAGAGAGAGAGAGAGAGAGAGAGAGAGAGAGAGAGAGAGAGAGAGAGAGAGAGAGAGAGAGAGACAGAGAGAGACAGACAGACAGAGAGAGAGAGAAAGAGACAGAGACAGAGACAGAGAGACAGACAGAGAGAGAGAGAGAGAGAGAGAGGGGGGGGGGGTAATTGCATGTGTGAGTGAAAAGAATTGACTGAAGCAACACAACTAAATAAGTGTCATGATGGCCGAATGTTAGTGGCTGAAAGCTCAGGAGGAATTTGAGTTTGACGGCGCGTCGGCACGATCGCAGGGGACGGCCACTTTGCCCCTTTCAGTTTTTTATACAGGTTCGCTATTCACGGCTTCATCAATGGAAAAATTTCCCATATAGAGTAAATAGTTCCCGATAAAACGGATTACATTGGCAGACCTTTGAAAAATTGTTTCGTATAGATCCAGAAGAGGGTCGTGTAAGATGAGGACATGCATAAACAAGGTGATTATGAAAAAGGGATGCCCATGACATCAGATACAATAAACAAGGCGTTTCTCTGAGGCACGGGTGAAAGGAGAGATGGGAATTAAACACTCACCATGAAGCTGAGTGGGCAAGGAAAAACAACGAAAGATCGAAATGCGTAACCGCAGGTAAGCTGTGTTTTCATGTGTACGGAAACAGAAACGGCAACCGAAACTTCAAAACTCCATCAAGTAACACGCAGTTTCTGTACACACGAAAACACACTCTTTCTTTTCACTACATGATGGATTTTTTGACGTTTGCGTTGCCGCTTCTGTTTCCGCACACATGAAAACACGGCTTTAGGGGTTGGTTGGGGTTAGTGTTACAGTACATGAACACAGGACAGGATTTTTGCACTGGTTTGAAGATGTTTTTCCGGGGCTGCATTATTGAATTCCTGGGCTACTTAAGTGCAAGAAATGGCAGATTTTCTCCCCCAGACTTTCTCACTTGTTGTTCGTTGTTCTTTATATCAAGAGAGGATTCCAGGACTATTCCAGGGCTGTTCCGCGATTTCCTGGGCTTTTCCTCGATGTTTTGGTTTAATTCCAGGCCTTTTTCCGCGGCTTTTCCAGCACTGTGCAGGAGGGCTGGAGTTAACATTATAGCTGAGGATGGTGGAGGGATAGAGAGCTCTCTCTGTCTCTCTCGCTCCCTCCCTGGTTTCCGCCAGTATCACTTCCCCCCCCCCCCACTAGCCTATTAAATGCCGTTTCCGTTTACACTCGATCTCCCGTATCAATGGGTGATTAGCCCCCCCCCCCCCCCCACTTTCCCCGTGAGTCATTTCTGTGACTCAGCCTAACATGCGAGACAAATGACTAGACAGTTCTACACATAAAGAACTAATTACACGACAACATTGCATTGTGAACCACCTTTGTCTTTTTATTCTGCCGCCCCTCTGGGTGAGAATCCTTCCGTCTTATGAAAAACGACCGTATGAACCAAAGCCAAAAGTTTGAAGAACATGCAAAAAAACATTTGGCATTGGGCTACACTTTGCTCTTCATTTTTAATCTGCAGTTTGTGATGACCAAAAAAAAAAAATTATAACCCAGACATGGTCTAAAATTGGCAAAATGAAAAAGTTGTATACAGCAAAGCCTCGCATAAGAAATCATATCCAAACATTATTATAAAACACAAAGAAAACGGAAGACAGAAAATACCAATATTTCGATGAAGAGCTTTGGTAAAAAAAAAATACGACAACAGAAAAACAAAATGGAAAATTGAACAGATAAAACAATCGAACAATCTGCGTTTTTTAAAACTATATTTCGTCAATTAACCCTGATGTAGCATATTTCAATGGTGCTAAAAAAGTGACTTCGACTTCGACCGGCATTTACGGTCGTTGTACGTAAAACGGCAGAATCTTGGCCGGTCGCGACAAATTAATGTAATCACGACAGAATGAAGAATTGCGTTTCTGGCAGACCCAGAATGACCCTGAGACTCGTCTCTGTCGGTGGCTTTTCAAACACATGGTGGCTGTTTAATCCTGGGAAAGGCCACACTGTGTGTTAATGAACAGCGGGCTAAACAAATCTATCCCCAGACTGGAACAATGAAAGAAGTAAGATTGATGTGGCTGCTATTGTCCAGTCATTTCATTGTATTGTATTAGGGGGAAAACATACAAGTATGGCATCTGTGCTCAAATCAGGAAGAGAGATGCAGGGAGAGGAGAGAGATGAGGAGTGAAGGTAAGAGGAAAGAAAGAGGGGGAGAGATCGGAGAAAGAGAGGAGTGGACAGAGAGAGGGGGAAGAGACAGACAGACGAAGCCAAACGGACAAAGACATAGAGAGACAGAGTGGGAGAAAGAGAGGGAGACAGAGAGAGAGAGAGAGAGAGAGAGAGAGAGAGAGAGAGAGAGAGAGAGAGAGAGAGAGAGAGAGAGAGAGAGAGAGAACTACTGGGTCGCGGGGGCCTTGGCAAATTTCACTCTATTTTCACAAATACTTTATTTTTCTTGTCATTTGCTGCTAAGGCCTATTTACACTGGTAGGTTTTAGGAATAGAAAAAAAGGAATGAGGGACTGTGCGGGAAGAACTCTCCTGACTTTCCGACTTTTGCTTTCCGATTTCCCCCTTCGAATTGTGACCAAAAACAAACGACGCGCATCGTTTCCCATTCAGAAAACGGACCAAAGTAAACAAACGTTTCGAAGGGGGAAATCGGAAAACAAAAGACGGAAAGCCAGGAGAGTTCTTCCCACACAGTCTCCCATTCCTTTTTTTCTATTCCTAAAACCTCGCAGTGTAAACAGGCCTTTAGGTAGAATTCCGCTAACTATGATATTTGTAATGGCGATGATGCTGGTGATGGTGGTGTGCCAGTTTACCCATACGCTCTACATCGAAAGTTCCACCGTTCGGATAAAAGGATAAACGAACTCGACGCCGTCATAATGATGTGTCACTTATAACCGAAAAACACACCGATTTAGCATCTTACTACAACTACCATAAGTAGTATACGGGAACTAGAGGGTGAACATGTAATTTACGTACTTAAAACTTCGTGACTCCGCGATCAGAAATGATGAAACTTGGTGTACTGCTTCAGTTTTTGATGATAAGTTACGCTGACACCTCCGTTTGGGACAAAATTCAGACTTCAATATTATTTATTCACAGTTTTTGTTTCGTTTTTGTTTTCAACCGCAAAAGAGAGCCGCATTTTCCGCCGGGCAACATCGAAAAGTATGGTCGGAAATTTCATTCTCCGCCTCTCTCTAAGCTTAAAACAAGGAATTTCGACTATGTATCTTGCTAGGTTTAGCTACTTGTCATAATGGTCACCGGAAACGCTTGGCAGATCACACGGGGCACAAGATCCTGCCAGGTTTGGGAAAGTCTTGAGCTCAATATTGTATGACTAGACTAGGGGTTGACACGCTTGGTGCTGACAACGGGAAACTAGACAAGAACAACAGAGATTGATACGCTTGATACTGACAACAGAAAATAGATAAAAACAATAGAGACTGATACGCTTGATGCTGACAAAAGAAAGTAGACAAGACAACAGTAACTGGTACGCTTGATGCTGACAGCAGAAAGTAGACAAGACAACAGAGACGATACGCTTGATGCCGACAACAGAAAGTAGACAAGATACAGAGACTGATACGCTTGATGCCGACAACAGAAAGTAGACAAGACAACAGAGACTGATACGCTTAATGCCGACAACAGAAAGTAGACAAACAACAGAGACTGATACGCTTGATGCCGACAACAGCAAGGAGACAAGACAACAGAGACTGATACACTTGATGCTGGCAACAGAAAACAAATAAGAACAATACAGACTGATACGCACTAGATGCCGAGAGAAGCATTTTTCTGCATGCTCGGTCGCAGGTTGGGTCATTCTGCTTAATATAATTTATGTTGTCTAGTAATTTCAAGATGCCCGGATTCATTCTTCATTTCTAATTCAGCTTTACACGACTAGTTTTTAAGTATCGACCATAGACTGGCCTTCCGCTGCATCATAATATTTATTTTACACTTTCAAACGTAAAATGGGTCAAAACGTCAAATTTACAACGCAATATGTGTAAAATGAACGCTTGACGGAGACGGAAGAAAACGAGCCGCCAAACGAATGAGAAAGAGTGACTGAGGAAACAGCAACTCCCAAGTTGATATCAAGCCAGGAAACCAAGAGTACGAACAGCAGTAATGGAAAGACAGAAGACTGCAGAATTTCTTTCCAGTGTGAAACTGTGCCGGACAGAAAGGATGAGCGAGGATGCAGTTCTTCCGCCGTGTAAACCAGATTTCAAATTGCAATTACAGCACAAGCTCATCTTAAAACAAAGAAAACAATAACAAAACACCGTATGACGTCTCATCTCATCAACTTCCTACTGGGTTTTTTAATCTTTTTCTTAGCGTCGACGCTGGAGAAAAAATCTTTTAGAATAGCATTCATCGGGGCAATTGTTTACGTTTTTCTTCAGATTCTGTATGCTTAATGTAACGGTGAAATACGCCAGTATTTACCTTATCTCTCCACCACCCCTCACCCCTAAAGGGAGGTGTGGGGGGGGGGGGAGAAAGATCATAATAAATATCATTTTATTAAAGATGCGAGCGTCACATGGATTGCAAAATGCCTGACGTATGGTCTGCACTCGGATCAAATTCAATTTTCATTAATCTGTCATTTCATATGGCTGTGCTGACATTTCAGCACTATTTTTAAGGCAATTTTGAATAAATGCTGTAATAATAAAAATATTTGGCATTTGACGAGCGCCCCATGCCGTTCAACATCCACGCTCAGAGTGCATTACAATATTTATTTCATATAATTATCTTACTGAATCTCTCTCTCTCTCTCTCTCTCTCTCTCTCTCTCTCTCTCTCTCTCTCTCTCTCTCTCTCTCTCTCTCTCTCTCTCTCACGCACAGACACACATACGCACACCTGAAGACAAACACATTCATAAGTAGAAGACAAAAACATTCATGAATATTAAAAGTGTCAAGGATGACTGTTCTAGGAAAGACAATGGAGCCTATCATTTCATACTAGGGGGTTCAGAAAACTTGTAATTCACCAATCTTGCTTGACCACACAATCAGAGACTGGCGCATGGCCAAATTATTACTTGTGTATTTAATTTTTACACAGTTTTGACAGCTTTGTGCCTTTTTAAAAAAAAAATTATTATTATTTGGTGGCGCCGGGACTTTGAAGCAAACCGACTCAGAGGAGGACTCCATGGAAGGGGGACCCGATGCGAGAGCTCACCTGAAGAAAAGGCAGATCGGCCCAGTCTGTAAGGCAGTTGCACAAAGCCATGTTACGGTGACTCGCAGGAAATGAAAGATATAATTGTATTGATTATTTCTTCACTCATTGCCCACCCCCCTCCTCCAAGTAACAACAGCCTTTGAGGGGATTACGTCACGTGACATTTCAGTAAAATGTAGGGAAATCCTGAACGAAAACTACCCCGCACACACAAGTGTTACGTCACTTGGGCTGCAGTCATCAAATCAATATATTATGCTTTACAACAAGACAAGTTTCATTTTGCTTTGGCCATGCACAAAGCCCCCCCCCCCCCCCCAAAAAAAAACCCCGGCAAACTCGCATACCTTTTCTTTTTCTTTTCACAATATTTTAACCTTCCTTGTGTGCTGATTAGCTACCAAAATAGAAAAAAAAAAAAAAAAACACTGCTCGCTCGGGTTCTGTGGAAATACTGCCACCTCATCAGTACAACCTTCTTTGGGGTTAAGATGATTATCCGGCCAGACTAACGCTGAAAATCCACATACCCGTCACCGCCACGGCACCGAAAATACACGTGTCGCGTCGGCATCGGTTTCTTTAAAGTTTCAGTGAGGTCCGTGGGTCTCTTCAGTGTCCTTTCGTGCGCGTATTCCAAATTTAGGATTTGAGTTTCGTCACGCTGTCCTGTCGGTTTCGTTTCGGTGTCGTCTGTGTGGACTTTCAAAATGAGCGGAACCGTGTCCAAAATTTTAAATGCACAAACAACACAATGAAAGAATTATTTTTTTTTTTTAAGTACTTACAGTTCCATGACCAGATACACGTGCGTTTTATCCTCAAACACATCCACTAATCGTACAATGTTGGGGTGGCTGAGTCTGAAATAGCAAATAAATCGTATTAGAGACCTCCGTTAATAATACAGAGTTTGTCTGATAAACTGTAATGTCACCACCGTGTTGGAAGGGGAAGGGTTTCGGGAGGGACGGGTGTCTGTGTTGAAGCATATGTGGGGATACTTGTTTCCTGAAGCATGTGTGGGGATACTTGTTTCCTGAAGCATGTGTGGGGATACTTGTTTCCTGAAGCATGTGTGGGGATACTTGTTTCCTGAAGCATGTGTGGGGATACTTGTTTCCTGAAGCATGTGTGGGGATACTTGTTTCCTGAAGCATGTGTGGGGATACTTGTTTCCTGAAGCATGTGTGGGGATACTTGTTTCCTGAAGCATGTGTGGGGATACTTGTTTCCTGAAGCATGTGTGGGGCTACTTGTTTCCTGAAGCATGTGTGGGGCTACTTGTTTCCTGAAGCATGTGTGGGGATACTTGTTTCCTGAAGCATGTGTGGGGATACTTGTTTCCTGAAGCATGTGTGGGGATACTTGTTTCCTGAAGCATGTGTGGGGATACTTGTTTCCTGAAGCATGTGTGGGGATACTTGTTTCCTGAAGCATGTGTGGGGATACTTGTTTCCTGAAGCATGTGTGGGAATACTTGTTTCCTGAAGCATGTGTGGGGATACTTGTTTCCTGAAGCATGTGTGGGGATACTTGTTTCCTGAAGCATGTGTGGGGATACTTGTTTCCTGAAGCATGTGTGGGGATACTTGTTTCCTGAAGCATGTGTGGGGATACTTGTTTCCTGAAGCATGTGTGGGGATACTTGTTTCCTGAAGCATGTGTGGGGATACTTGTTTCCTGAAGCATGTGCGGGGATACTTGTTTCCTGAAGCATGTGCGGGGATACTTGTTTCCTGAAGCATATGTGGGGATACTTGTTTCCTGAAGCATATGTGGGGATACTTGTTTCCTGAAGCATGTGTGGGGATACTTGTTTCCTGAAGCATGTGTGGGGATACTTGTTTCCTGAAGCATGTGCATGGGTGGGGATACTTGTTTCCTGAAGCATGTGCATATGTGGGGATACTTGTTTCCTGAAGCATGTGCATGGGTGGGGATACTTGTTTCCTGAAGCATGTGCATGGGTGGGGATACTTGTTTCCTGAAGCATGTGTGGGGATACTTGTTTCCTGAAGCATGTGTGGGGATACTTGTTTCCTGAAGCATGTGCATGGGTGGGGATACTTGTTTCCTGAAGCATGTGCATATGTGGGGATACTTGTTTCCTGAAGCATGTGCATGGGTGGGGATACTTGTTTCCTGAAGCATGTGCATGGGTGGGGATACTTGTTTCCTGAAGCATGTGCATGGGTGGGGATACTTGTTTCCTGAAGCATGTGCATGGGTGGGGATACTTGTTTCCTGAAGCATGTGCATGGGTGGGGATACTTGTTTCCTGAAGCATGTGCATGGGTGGGGATACTTGTCTGTCCTGAAGCATGTGCATGGGTGGGGATACTTGTTTCCTGAAGCATGTGCATGGGTGGGGATACTTGTTTCCTGAAGCATGTGCATGGGTGGGGATACTTGTTTCCTGAAGCATGTGCATGGGTGGGGATACTTGTTTCCTGAAGCATGTGCATGGGTGGGGATACTTGTCTGTCCTGAAGCATGTGCATGGGTGGGGATACTTGTCTGTCCTGAAGCATGTGCATGGGTGGGGATACTTGTTTGTGCTGAAGCATGTGCATGGGTGGGGATACTTGTCTGTGCTGAAGCATGTGCATGGGTGGGGATACTTGTCTGTGCTGAAGCATGTGCATGGGTGGGGATACTTGTCTGTCCTGAAGCATGTGCATTGGTGGGGTCACTTGTCTGTCCTGAAGCATGTGCATTGGTGGGGTCACTTGTCTGTACTGAAGCATGTGCATTGGTAGGGATACTTGTCTGTGCTGGAGCATGTGCATTGGTAGGGATACTTGTTTCCTGAAGCATGTGCATGGGTGGGGATACTTGTCTGTGCTGAAGCATGTGCATGGTTGGGGATACTTGTCTGTGCTGAAGCATGTGCATGGGTGGGGATACTTGTTTCCTGAAGCATGTGCATGGGTGGGGATACTTGTTTCCTGAAGCATGTGCATGGGTGGGGATACTTGTTTCCTGAAGCATGTGCATGGGTGGGGATACTTGTTTCCTGAAGCATGTGCATGGGTGGGGATACTTGTTTCCTGAAGCATGTGCATGGGTGGGGATACTTGTTTCCTGAAGCATGTGCATGGGTGGGGATACTTGTCTGTCCTGAAGCATGTGCATGGGTGGGGATACTTGTTTCCTGAAGCATGTGCATGGGTGGGGATACTTGTTTCCTGAAGCATGTGCATGGGTGGGGATACTTGTTTCCTGAAGCATGTGCATGGGTGGGGATACTTGTTTCCTGAAGCATGTGCATGGGTGGGGATACTTGTCTGTCCTGAAGCATGTGCATGGGTGGGGATACTTGTTTCCTGAAGCATGTGCATGGGTGGGGATACTTGTTTCCTGAAGCATGTGCATGGGTGGGGATACTTGTTTCCTGAAGCATGTGCATGGGTGGGGATACTTGTTTCCTGAAGCATGTGCATGGGTGGGGATACTTGTCTGTCCTGAAGCATGTGCATGGGTGGGGATACTTGTTTCCTGAAGCATGTGCATGGGTGGGGATACTTGTTTCCTGAAGCATGTGCATGGGTGGGGATACTTGTTTCCTGAAGCATGTGCATGGGTGGGGATACTTGTTTCCTGAAGCATGTGCATGGGTGGGGATACTTGTTTCCTGAAGCATGTGCATGGGTGGGGATACTTGTCTGTGCTGAAGCATGTGCATGGGTGGGGATACTTGTCTGTGCTGAAGCATGTGCATGGGTGGGGATACTTGTCTGTGCTGAAGCATGTGCATGGGTGGGGATACTTGTTTCCTGAAGCATGTGCATGGGTGGGGATACTTGTCTGTGCTGAAGCATGTGCATGGGTGGGGATACTTGTCTGTGCTGAAGCATGTGCATGGGTGGGGATACTTGTCTGTCCTGAAGCATGTGTATTGGTGGGGTCACTTGTCTGTACTGAAGCATGTACATTGGTAGGGATACTTGTCTGTGCTGGAGCATGTGCATTGGTAGGGATACTTGTTTCTTGAAGCATGTGCATTGGTGGGATAATTGTTTCCTGAAGCATATACATGGGTAGGAATACTTGTCTGTACTGAAACATATACATGGGTAGGAATACTTGTCTGTACTGAAACATATACATGGGTAGGAATACTTGTCTGTATTGAAACATATACATGGGTAGGAATACTTGTCTGTATTGAAACATATACATGGGTAGGAATACTTGTCTGTATTGAAACATATACATGGGTAGGAATACTTGTCTGTATTGAAACATATACATGGGTAGGGATACTTGTCTGTATTGAAACATATACATGGGTAGGAATACTTGTCTGTATTGAAACATATACATGGGTAGGGATACTTGTCTGTACTGAAACATATACATGGGTAGGAATACTTGTCTGTATTGAAACGTATACATGGGTAGGGATACTTGTCTGTATTGAAACATATACATGGGTAGGAATACTTGTCTGTATTGAAACATATACATGGGTAGGAATACTTGTCTGTATTGAAACATATACATGGGTAGGGATACTTGTCTGTATTGAAACATATACATGGGTAGGAATACTTGTCTGTATTGAAACATATACATGGGTAGGGATACTTGTCTGTATTGAAACATATACATGGGTAGGAATACTTGTCTGTATTGAAACATATACATGGGTAGGGATACTTGTCTGTACTGAGGGACTGACATGGGTGGGGATACTTGTCTGTATTGAGGGATGTGAATAAGTAGGAATATTTGCCAAGCATTTCAGAACGGATAGTGACGTTTGAAAAATACTCAGAAAAATTCACCAATTCAAACACAATCAGAGTCGAAACTCCTTTTCCCTATCGGATTTCACTTTCAATGCTTCTGATTCTTTCTCAGTTGCAAAAAATTGTTTTTCACATCACTTATTCACACCGCCTTTAAATTTTTAATTCCATAATAAGTATTTAAAAAAATAATTATTATTATTTTCGCGTTTATAAGTTGACATCCTATGAAACACTGTCATGGTCGTTTTCAACTGCCAGAGCAGTCAGAACGACCAAGTCTTGCAATGTTATTATCTGTTTCGTGAAAAATCCCCAAAGACGGCAACAACAACAACAACTACAGAATAATAAGTAAACCAAGGACTTGGGTAAGACAAATTCATGCACATGTTACAGTCATGTCGGGGTCATCGCACATTGGGTCAAGGCTGTTTTGCCTCAGTTGTAGCGTGAGACGTGGAATCTGACGTTAAACGTGACCTCGGGCACTGAGATTTGAGTTTGGGTTTAAGGGCACATCGGCACGATAAAGGCCACTTTACGCCTGTCAGTTTTTTTTTTTTCTTCTTTCTTTATCGTTATCTTACTTTTGGGTTAGTTTTCAATTTCAGATTCCTAGAGATTCCTATAAATAAGACGAAATAGAAGTGAAATTAAAAATCTAATATCGATGGTGTCAGGCGCAAACCGGCCAAGTCCAAAAATTTCATATTACTTTATATAGTACTAATTTATGAAACCTGGAATCCTGCATCATATGTAAAAGTAGCTGTTACCATTATCCAGTAGAAATACTCAAAAAAAGCATGTGATCAAACTGGCTAGGTCCATTTCCCATTTGTTTTAGCGGCAGTTTTCTGTTTCTCTTGTAAAATTTGCTTATTTCGACTTGGCCAGTTTGCTCCTGACACCATCGATATACCTTTTGTAAATACGATAAAAATCTGATAAATTAACTTGTAGCACTAGAAATTCTGTCTCTCTGGATGAATCAAAGAAAGTTCTCGTCAAAACCGTTGCACAACAGACTTGACTCTATGTGCTATGACCCTCTGTCTTGTTTACCTGCGGAGAACTGAGATCTCATTTTCCAAAGCTTCTTCCTTGCCTCGCAGGCCTCGTCTGTTGATACATTTGACTGCATTGTATTTGCCTCGCTCTAACTTGTTCTCGGCTAGCACCACCTCTGAGAATGCACCCCTGTGGACAAGGAAATTGAGAAAAAGAATCAGACACCATAGTTTTGTGAACACTGACAGTGAATGTAAAGCATGTACCCGGCGGCCGGCAGGCATTTCTACTGTGGTTTATTTTTGCCTGTTGTTTTTATCGACCACCCACAGTGTGTGTTCGGTACTCTTGACTTCACATGGCTGTGGGGTGCTAATGGCAATGCCATGGGGTGAAGGTGGAAAGGGAATGAGAGGACACTAAAGAGGCGAGACGGCCGTTTTGTACTCATTAGGGAAGTGTATATCCGTACAACATGTTTACCAAAAGCGCGACTGGTGAAGGTTTGCTGAAACAAAACTTGGTATGGTGTTCACGAATTTAAAGTGACAACATAATAGAATAGTCAGATGGACCTGGGGGCGTGAGGGTCTAGTCAGTTTGTATCAATGGGCGGTAGTCAGATTGACTAATCAGGCGAAAAGGGGTTGGGGTAGCCATTGGTGATCGACATTCACTCATTAGCGCAGATCACGCAATCTCCGAGCAGAAGTCGGATTGTTTTGCTACTAAGCCGATTCGTATGTTTAAAAACTATGCAAATTAACAAGGTCAGTAATATAGTATTCCGGTGTGTGTTCTACGTCATCGAATTGTGTGCGTTGTACGGATATGCACTGTCCATATCCGTAAAACATGTTATACAGATATGCGCTTCCATTCATTAGTTCATCTCCGCATGTGGTCTCTTCTCCCCCCCCCCCCCCCCCCCCCCCGTTTTTTTTTCTTTTCTAATTCTTTTGGAATTTGCTGTAATCATTGTCCAAGTCTGGGTTTGGGTTTGGGCAAAGCACATTGACGTGATAATGGTCCATCCGTGCTGGGAAAAAGCAGGACGACAGACAAAATAAGAGACACACAGGACCCTCAACCACCCGCTTCATCATTGTTCGTTTCTCTATATAACATGTAATGCACAACGCTGAGGTAAAAGACAACCTGGAATGGTCAAGGACATGGCTCCAGCAAAGACAAGAAACCACTGACATCTGGATGCTGGTGTCCCCCAGGCTCAAAGTCACCCAATGCTAACGCCATCACCGGTAATCCTCACTTATAAACTCATTTAACGAAGCAGAGTCGCTACTTGACAAATATAACACAACTAGATGACCTACCGGGCATTGCCCGGAATAAACAATCATGTGCCCCCCCCCCCCCCTCTCTCTCTCTCTCTCTCTCTCTCTCATATAATAAAAGTAATAAACTACAGTCTTGCTTCAGGACTCGTGGCACCAGAACACTACGCACCAAACTGAACGCTTGATACGGTTACTTTTTATGACATGTACGGTACTATAATATTACGAAACAAACATGCAAAAATACAGATGTTACATAGCAATAAACACTGTTAATTTTTAAAAATACATGCTTGAAGTAAACAACTTTTAATTATAGCCATCATCTTCCTTATCTCAATTGCCACCTTCCTGCCAAATTTAAAGCCTGAAGAGTGTATAGTCTGGTCAGTCAGTCATGCCAAAGGTTGCAAGTTACTGAAATATATAATAGATAGATACAGGTGACTCAGGACTGGCCATTTACTTAAACCGACAGAAAACGACAGCAAGTTCAAATGGGGACACGTTGGTCCAGAGGAAAGGTGCTCGCTTGTCCTGCCGAATGTACTGGGTTCGATCCCGGTCGATGCAGGCATGTTGGAATTTTTTTTGATTTTTTTTTGGGGTGGGGGGGGGGGTGAATATCTGTCCCTGATCCCTAGTCTTCTCGAGTAAGGACGAAAGACTCGGATGGCCCATGTGCAACGTTATTGCACGTTAAAGATATCAAGCAAGGCTGCTGTACGAGCAAAATTGGGAAAAAGAACTAGTCTAATCCCTCGCACGATACACACTGAAAAGAGAACAAACAAAACAAAAAATGAAGTAAAAACAAGAAAGGCCAGGTATAATTGCTAAGAAAAGCCAAATTTCTAAAATAAAGACTTGAACACAGCAAGTTCGAACTACGACACTCGTTCTGAGACAGTGATGCTCTTGCATGTACCTGCATTTTATATCAGAAAATACCTTGGCCCGTCAGCATTTTAAAAAGAAACAAAAAATGTGCGGCTTTTCTAAATATCATGAACTGTCCCAGCTGAGTTCTATTCGCCATTTTGTTTGTTTAAAGAGGAGTGCATTTGTGTGGGTATGACGTGTACACAGAAACCAGTCATTGCCATTAAATTTATAATAAACAATTTTTAAAAAGGCAAGGAAAAAATTCCTCTGTGCCAGAATCCCTTGAAATGTCAAGTCCCGCCACAAGATTATCACAGGTTCTAACATGTAATAACAGACCGTGCTCTGACGTCAACGCTTACAGGTTTTTGATGTCATCATTGGAGACTCCGACTAGAGAAAAAACTACAAATAATCATCAGAATGTTGTCAGGGGTCTAATTTGTGGTCAATCAACTTACATGCCCAAATAGACAAAATACTGTTGACTTGGGTTCATTGTTCAGCTGTGGCTTATAAGAACAATCGGACAAAAAAGTAGAAAACATAAGAAATGCTGAGATATGGAAAGAGATATCCGAGTAATTAAATACCGCGTACGTTCAAAGCATTGCTCTCAATAAAATTAAAAAAAATCGCTGCCATTGAGTGTATAGAAACTGTCTTAGCTTGCCTTAGAAATGACTGTATATTTACAAAAAGAAAACAGAAAATCGGTGCTGTCGCTGCAAGTCTTCTTCCAATTCTCCAAAATATCTTCCGTTTTTTTTCTACTTCTTCATATTTTATTGTCTGTTTCTACACTGGGCTATGCGATACATACATGATATTTTTTTTCTTCTAAATTTTGGCCACATTCTGCCTCCTCTTATGGCTATCTGATTATAAAAGCATCACAGCATATGAAATTCCCCACCATTCTCCCCCCCCCCCTTTTTTGTTTCTCCTGCTGAGGTTAACCCTTTACTTGCCAATGCCGGAAAGTTACAATTTTCATATTCCTTGTTACTTTCAGATAGGATTACTGCAGTCACTTCAAGTCGTGAATGTGAATCTACATAGTGAAATATATCAATTTTCAACAAAAGATTTCCACTTTTCTATAAATTTACAAGCTGTACTACAACTCTCAACCCACGAGTTTGCAACTGCTGGCACTGAAAAGGTTAATGCGGTCACGCCAATTGGAATGTTTGCCAGGGGGACAGTGCAATAGGCACCAGCATGGACAGTTCATATTTCTTATCAAGCATCTGAGGGTCATGAAGTCAGGTGACAAGAGGAAAGTCAATATGACTGACTACAATAACCAAGGCCAACCACCCACTGGGGGCACCGCGCGCCGGTTCTGCCTTTATGGTTATCGTCCCCTTAGATTGACCAGGCTCTGTTCTAACTCCTCTCCATCAACTTTTGACAAATTGATGACTGAAGTTTCATGTGCCCATGGCCTTCAAAGATATGGCTTTTCTTCCCCCTCCTTTTTCTTAGTAACACTAACAAATTACACATTGAATCCGCTTGATACTTTGATAAACTATGGAGAAGGCCTGTACAAATAGTGTGTAATCTATAACTCAGATCAGCCAAAAAGGGAGATAGAACCTAGACTGCGTCTTTTGCTCAAAGCGCGTCTCACGCTGAACACATTCTTCAACGGTATTGTATGGATGGACTCTAGAGGACCTGAAATTCCGGGCTGATTGGATTTCTCCAACAGTGCTCGATCTGTCAGTAGTAACTGGGACATCCTGATTGTCAACTTCGAGAGTTTGTTGCAGTTACTGTCGTAAAGAACTGTCTTCCCCCCCCCCCCGACACACACACACCCAGAGAGAGACAGAGAGAGAGAGAGAGGGACAGAGACAGACAGAGACAGACAGAGAGACAGATGGAGCAGTGTGGTTCTCAGTGAGGACGAAATAGCGCCTTATATCTCAATAACCAGTCAGCTGGAACGTGAATCCACGCGTTTCATACAAAGCTTTACAAGATCACATGTCGAAAAGTTCTGCTGGCTCCCAACTACAACTTCTTCCGACACCACAGAGAAGGCTAAGTGCATGCTCTGAACATTCACACAAACCGGAATTAAATAATAGAATGACCTTGCTCTTGTGCTGACAGATAGCCTACCCGTGCCAGCCACGCTCCTGGCTGTTTAGTATCGTGATTCATGGCCGTCATTATCCTTCCTGCTACCGACCCAACGATCCTCCCCCCTCCCTTTCCCTTGCCCCCTACCACGCCATGAGCCGCAGACACATAGTACCTGACATATCAATGCATGACAAACTACCATGAAATGCAGGAAGGAGAAAACATAGAACAGTTCAAGGACAGAGTGACCAGAATGTTAAATTTCCACCTCCACACAAGTAACTGCAGGATTTTCCTGGCTAATTTCGGGTCTGGGCCTGGGCCTGGGGTCGCAGGGTCGATCCCCCCGGTGAATTTGTCCGTTTTTTTTTTTGTTTTTTTTTTTGAAGCTCAACACAAAACTGGACTGTATTTTTCACTTGACCATTTTTCCCTACATTCTACTTCCTCTTTAGCGCCATGGCATGTCCTTGACACGCTTAGCCCCATAACACCCCCTCTCCCCCTGCTGCACCCTCCCGCAATGTTCATGTACCCGCCCTCACCCACACACCAAAGCGCAGGCTGATGCCCACCCAAATGGACCAAACTCAGGGTAGCCACACAAAGGCCACCGAATTCGGTCAGCGAGCCACTAGGCGCTTTAGGTGAGAAGAATTGCGCTATATAATTTCAACAACTGCACACAGAGCCCACCTAGATTCGGTCCGTTTATAGAGTGCAATTCTTCTCACCTAAAGCTCCGAGCGGCTCGGTGACCAAATTCGGTGGCTTTTGTGTGGCTACCCTCATGCTGGTAAATGCATGGCGGTGACAGTCAGGAAACAAAAGCGATGAACACTGACATTGAAAGACTACCCAACAGTTTTGAAATGACAGGGTGAGGTGTGACACACGTCTTATACTGTGACTTGGAGGCCACAAAATAATGTGCTCACACGTTCACTCGCAAGCAAACATCCCTGGATCTAGATTTGAGCCTGATTCCTTAATGCTTTCTGTAACACAAGCGCAATGATCTGTTACGGACTCCTTTTTAACTGGTGATCTTTGCCCACCCTGCTGTGCTCTGGTTCTATTCAAACTCTTGATCAACATATCGAAACAATCAGTGTTCGTTCTGTAAACTGTTGTTGTTCCACCTCGAACATCACAATAATGATTATTATACAATGTAATTAGAGACCAGACGCTAGACCAAGATCCGCTTTGCTCCATATTTCGCAAGTCGTTGCCAATATTTCATCAGGTATGTAAATTCATACACACAATAAACAACATTCACCTCACGACATGGCTTTCTCTTCCCCGCTATTATACACTTCAAATACTGCTATAGTATAACGTCAGCAGTAGATCTATGCCCTAAAAGCCACACCAAATGAACCATATGAAAGCTCTATTGCTTTGCTGTAAACTGTCAATACGTTGGGGGGGGGGGGGGGAGAGGACTGTGTGATGTTTCCACTTTCTCTCACTAACTTTCTTCTGACACCAGCCGTGATGGGCACGGCACAAACACACTAAATAATCGACTATCTCTCTTCTATAAGTTATAACAAACGATATCTGTATTGCTTATATATATACAATAATTATTAATTCATTCAATAATAATAGGAACATAGGTCATACAATTTCATGTGAATTTCGATGGAATGAAGTTGATGCAAATCAGTACATGATAATTAAAAGGCTTCGTAATATTCAATTTCTAGCACATTTTATAAAACACACGGGTACATTCAGCTTAAGGAAACCTCTCCTTTAGGGGTGTATGGCGCTATCTGGGCACTGGTTCTTCCTCTCTACTCTGGCTTGACTGCGCAGTTAGATCAACAGGTATCGGCAGGTACCAATAGGTCGGGAAGCCAAGACGCCACGATGTCGTAAATCAAAGGACAAGAAGTTGAGAAGCCAAGAAGGTGTTGTTCTTCCTCCTCTGTAGAAAAACAATCGCAACTTCCTAATCTACTGCTGGAAGGCATGACTTCCATGCTTACTCCATGACGGATATTCATCATTAATACTTTTAACCGCTGACACTGTTATAAGTCAGGCTGCAGCTCCCATACTCCATAGGCTCCCATATAGGCAATAGAATAAACGATCAATACAGTTTTAATGATATTTACACGTTCCCCACGAAGAATAACGCTCTCTCTAACAGACCCCATCCTATAAGGTTTCGTAACATATATATAACGGCGTTTCCGTGACTCTCTCAGAGGCAGTAGTTATACCAAAGTAAACCCCCTAGATTTAGGTTCTACATTTATGAACATTAAGTAACATACACATACATCGTACAATTAACTTACCACTCAGCAACAGCTCAAATGCCGACAAGATACCAAAGATACCACGCTCTGACAAAGGATGTTTGCGGGTTCCCTGACCTTCCCCACTCACAAGACTAGTACAAAGTTACAGTTGCAGTTGTGGTCTCCTCTTCGGCACGAAGCTGGTGAGTGCTCTCAGCGGTCTGAAGTTGGAAGGAGCGTTCGAGGATTTATACCCAGTCGGGTAGCGTCCCAAGACGCTCACCGAGTGTACATTAGTTATCCTAATAGCCACCCCCGTCGACTCCACGTCAAATACTATTGAAGCATCTCTACCCCCCAAGCAATTCCCAGGTGATCTGATCGTCAAGTACGGCGGTCAAGTAAACACTACCCTTTCCGGGTGTCAAAACGCTTTCCGTTGCATCGGCTACTTTCCCCCTTTGGCCTACAATAACTCTGTCTCCCCGCCGTTAACTATCTTCCCACGCTAGTTATACCTTGCCGGTCTGTCACCCTGTTACAGACTGGACCGATTTTTCAAAATGCGCTTCCATTATGAGAAATCAAACAATCAAGCTTGGAGGCTAATGATTCTGAAACCTATCACGCACATTTCGCAAGAAAGCTGGATATTTTACCATCTAGAAGTATTTTGTAAGAATGAAGGGTGTCAAGTTCAATACCATGATTTTTAATCATTAAACTGGGATGGCGCTCAATACGCCCGCCATGTCTTTACCATAACAGTGGTCCCTTGTGTAAACTGGAAAGGCAGTCTGTGACACATACAGCTTACTCCCTTGTACAATTCACTGTGATATGGCAGTGAGCAAGATAAATGTTACTTTTAAACAGTACCATAAAATATGGAAGTAAGAACACTAAAGGCACGCACTAAAGTTGCAACAATATCAAAATATGAGAAACTGCTGAAGAAATCCATATTTCTGGCACTTCTGACAAGTGTTCACACAAAGACAAATGTTCACGTAAGAACAACTGACTGAATTTCAGATCTCTATTCCAGGAGGTTCCCCGTCCTGGGCATTTACACCTCACTATTCTTGTTCTTGCTTCTGTGTGTTTATTGGTAAGGATTAATTTTGTCAGAACTTTGCCCGGGTAGGACCTTGTTCGGCCTGCCCTTCTCGACTTTCAACTGCCAGGGTATCTTTAAACGTGTGTAACGTGTACACGGGCCATCTGAGTGTTTCGTCCTTATCCGAGAAGACTAGGTGCTCGATCCTACCTACCATCAGATCAGGGACAGGAATCCCCCCAACCCCCGAAAAAAAAAAAAATACCAACATGCCTGCACCGACCGGGGATCGACCATGGTACCTTCTCACCTAAAGCGCCTAGTGGCTCGGTGACCGAATTCGGCGGCCTTTGCCTCACCGGTCGGACAAAAAAGCTAAATGTCAAAGGTCAATGACACTGCATTTTCTGTTCATTTTTTATAAGTTATAATCTGAGCGATTCGCAAAACTTAGGCACAAAATTCCCATATAACCGCCAAAAAAAAAAAAAATAATAATTGAAGAATATCGTTGTGTATTTGCCATATTGTTGTATGTGTATTTTTGCCTTTTCGAGAAAACGATGACTGAAGTTTGGTCGGCAAATGGGCTAAGACGCATAAAACATTAGGTCACACACACATATATTTCGAAAAGTTTTGAAGCCATTGGAATGTCACTTGTACAGGAGAGAGAGAAACACTTTCATGACAAAACCTTAAAATCGGCAAAATGTGGTATACACCACTATGGCAAATACCCCTCGATGTGCAGTTTTCACCTAAATTGCGTAACTGCTCATCTCTCTCTCTCTCTCTCTCTGTCTTCTTCTTCTTTTATAGTTGATTCGTCTACAATGACGATTCCTCAACTGCGCTAGGCGACTCGACGTCGCTCTTCCGAGGCTAAGAACAGGGTAAAATCTTTAGATATATTAGGCCCATTTAAAAAGTATATAATTCGTTGTATAAATATCTCTTGGTATAAATCTCTCTTGGTATCCAGCATGTGCACAAAAATATACCCGCACTTTAGTTACAATGGTAGCTGCAACGGATAATTATATAATTATTATATTATATGTCTGTCTATCCCTCTCTCTACCCTACTAATTTTAAGCTTCAACCCAATGCTGGTGTAAATAGAGCAGGCCACATCAGAGAGGGAACAAACGTAATAAATGTCACGGGTGTAATAATGATCTCCCATGTTTATGCCAAAGAAAAAAATAAATAAACAACGATAATAGCTAATGTGATATCAAATACAACACGGACACAAGGCAGCCCCAGCTATCACCGTAACTCAACCACTGCTCATGCTGCTAAATACAACGCCCCTTGGCCAACCTTCGACACTATGAAATGTTATGTTCAGTGCTCCATTTCACATGTCTGACACTGAAGCCGATGGCACCAACAGCCAAAGAGCCCCCCACTATAAATTAATGATTTCTTGATCACTGCACAGCCAGTACAATAATGTTCCCTGCACGGCTACGGTGGCGGATGTGTTGGGATCTGAGCAAATGTGGGAAAGTTATGGCAGTCATTAACAGTTGTTGAGTCTGAGAGGAAGATAATAAAACCAATTTCTTCAATACTGGACATGGTGAGGAAAAACACTTTGGGTAGGGACCATCCATAAAGTATAAAAGGGATATAAACAGGGGGAGGGGGGGGGGCAGAGAGAAAAATAACAAAATATACCGCAAGATTGTATAAAAATCATGTTTCTACTGAAACACTCACAATCCAAGCAAAAAAAAAAAAGAGTAGGTAATCAATGCAATGTGCTACATGGTATTTTTACCACTTGATATTATCGGAGAAAGGTCAGGTGTAAGGAAAGAATTAAATGTACATGTACTTGGTGTTTCAGAGAAAGGTTTTGATGTAAGGAATGAATTAAGTGTCATGTACTTGGTGTTTCAGAGAAAGGTCAGGTGTAAGGCAAGAATTAAATGTACATGTACTTGGTGTTTCAGAGAAAGGTTTTGATGTAAGGAATGAATTAAGTGTCATGTACTTTGTGTTTCAGAGAAATGTCAGGTGTAAGGCAAGAATTAAATGTACATGTACTTGGTGTTTCAGAGAAAGGTTTTGATGTAAGGAATGAATTAAGTGTCATGTACTTGGTGTTTCAAAGAAAGGTATGGTGTAAAGAATGAATTAAATGTATATGTACTTGGTGTTTCAGAGAAAGGTATGGTGTAAGGAATGAATTAAATGTACATCGACTTTGTATTGTCAGAGAAAAGTTTGGTGCAAGGAATTAATTCAGTGTACATGGACTTTGTATGGTCAGAGAAAAGTTTGGTGCAAGGAACGAATTCAGTGTACATGGACTTTGTATGGTCAGAGAAAAGTTTGGTGCAAGGAATGAATTCAGTGTACATGGACTCTGTATGGTCAGAGAAAAGTTTGGTGCAAGGAATGAATTCAGTGTACATGGACTTTGTATGGTCAGAGAAAAGTTTGGTGCAAGGAATGAATTCAGTGTACATGGACTTTGTATGGTCAGAGAAAAGTTTGGTGCAAGGAATGAATTCAGTGTACATGGACTTTGTATTGTCAGAGAAAAGTTTGGTGCAAGGAATGAATTCAGTGTACATGGACTTTGTATGGTCAGAGAAAAGTTTGGTGCAAGGAATGAATTCAGTGTACATGGACTTTGTATGGTCAGAGAAAAGTTTGGTGCAAGGAATGAATTCAGTGTACATGGACTTTGTGTGGTCAGAGAAAAGTTTGGTGCAAGGAATGAATTCAGTGTACATGGGCTTTGTATGGTCAGAGAAAAGTTTGGTGGAAGGAATGAATTCAGTGTACATGGACTTTGTATGGTCAGAGAAAAGTTTGGTGCAAGGAATGAATTCAGTGTACATGGACTTTGTATTGTCAGAGAAAGGTGTGGAGCAAGGAATGAATTCAGTGTACATGGACTTTGTATTGTCAGAGAAAGGTTTGGAGCAAGGAATGAATTCAGTGTACATGGACTTTGTATTGTCAGAGAAAGGTTTGGAGCAAGGAATGAATTCAGTGTACATGGACTTTGTATTGTCAGAGAAAAGTTTGGTGCAAGGAATGAATTCAGTGTACATGGACTTTGTATTGTCAGAGAAAAGTTTGGTGCAAGGAATTAATTCAGTGTACATGTACTTTGTATTGTCAGAGAAAAGTTTGGTGCAAGGAATGAATTCAGTGTACATGGACTTTGTATTGTCAGAGAAAGGTTTGGAGCAAGGAATGAATTCAGTGTACATGGACTTTGTATTGTCAGAGAAAGGTTTGGAGCAAGGAATGAATTCAGTGTACATGGACTTTGTATTGTCAGAGAAAAGTTTGGTGCAAGGAATGAATTCAGTGTACATGGACTTTGTATGGTCAGAGAAAAGTTTGGTGCAGGGAATGAATTCAGTGTACATGGACTTTGTATTGTCAGAGAAAAGTTTGGTGCAAGGAATGAATTCAGTGTACATGGACTTTGTATTGTCAGAGAAAAGTTTGGTGCAAGGAATGAATTCAGTGTACATGGACTTTGTATTGTCAGAGAAAAGTTTGGTGCAAGGAATTAATTCAGTGTACATGGACTTTGTGTTTCTTGGTGTGTTATTCCAGGGAAAGGCACAAGTGGCCCAAAACCGCTAATCCTGCTATGAACGACAGTATACACAAGGTGTCAAACCAAACTATCTATTAAACATAGACACCGAAATACCATAAAAAAAGCCGCTCCGCTCAGCGGACAATGTGAGCAAAAACCGACCCGTGTGCAAATAAACACAACATTATTGGACTTATGACAACAGTCTAAGACACTGTTACTTCGAGAACTCAAGGTTTTGTGTGTATTCAAAAAGTGATTCCTTTTCCGTTTCCTATCTCTTAACCCCCGGGGGTGAGGTTGTTGAGTCACCAGTGATGATTTTCGGACGATTCTCCTCCATCGGTCCCTGTCCTCCGTAGCTCGCTGGAGTCAGCGAAGGTCAAGCCTGTCCACTCTTTGATGTTGTCTTCCCATCTCTTCCTCTGTCTACCTCTCTTTCTCCCTCCTGGTACGGTACCGTGCAAGTCCACTGGATCCTGACACATGTCCGTACCCCTGCGGCTTTCTGCTTTTCACCACTGAGAACAGGTCATCAAAAATTAATACTGATACCCAAAAAAGATGAACTCAGTTGACAATTGTGAGGTACTGAGATTGGGACGTATGAATGCGGTGGATCCAAGTTCTCCGCCCCAGTTGTTACTCCAGACTAATGTGATTACACGTGACGGCCTAGGAGCCGAGACAAAGCCATATTTTTCAGTCATTGCCTGTCGATGGCCAGAGGTCAACCTGGCCAAACTGTCACGTGGACCAATGTGATTAACTGACCAGGTCACCACACACAAGTGATTTATGCACACATCTCTTCTCCCAGCGAAAGAAAACCAGCCAATTCAAGTAACAAATCTCTACGACACGAAGTGGCTAAGATCTACAACTTGATTTAAAAACTTTTACACTCCTTTAAAAAACTTTTATTCAGAACTGTAAACAACTTTTGAGAGATTTACCAGTGTGATAAGATCATACGAAACTATTTCATGCTATTGTGAACTTCAGAAGCTCTGAACATGAAACACAAATAAAGAACCTGTACCTAAACAGACGGTGATAGGTGCCAAGTGGCGTTTATCGTGCCGATGCACCGTAAGACCCGAACTCAAATCCAAACACAACGCGATCTCTACAGCAGATCTCTACCATAGACATCGGACAACTGTTTGGGCAGGAATGTTATAGGGTCTTTGTCACATGGTTTGTGGCTCAGCACAACTTTCGCCATGCGGTCAGTAACGCTCAATGAAAAACATTTCACCAAAATAACTGCTCAATTTACCGATGAGGGAGGGAGAAGAAAATAGTGTTCTCCATAAAGACGACCCAAGCTTCTTTCACAAAGGATCTGGAGAGCCTAGGCGGCATGAAAGTGAGGGCTTAAGGGTGTAGGTACGACTTAGTTAATTCTATTATACTCCTAAGCCACAGAAGAATACAGCGATACTATTTAGTAAATTAATATGGCTACCATTCAAGAAGGGTGTTTAAGTCAAGTGCACTACACGGTGACTTCTTCCTGGATCATTACTGCACTGACTTTTCTGACTGCTCCATGGTCCTTCTTCGCACCACTAGACACCTAGACACATTTCCTTGCCCGTGTCAATGTATTTGATATTTCCATAATCAAACATAAAAGACATGTACCCAGTATGCACGTAACAGCCCTGCCACCTGGCATTCACGCTCCCAAGCCGACCCCATTCCTGATAGATACCCCAAGCATTCCATTTTCTCTTTAAGCCGGCACTTTTCATCATAACTCTTCTTTAAAATGGAAATTCGTTTTCTTTTCCTGTGAATACTAATTGAGTCTCAAACACCGACCGACAGCGCCCCCATTGGGAACAAAGGCTATAAACGTTGGTTTATCGCTGTTGCCGTTTTATTTGTACATGCACGATTTATTTATCACATGTTTGAACTACAGGTGTGATGTCCATACGCGAACATATCGTCACTGCTCTATGATTATGTCAGACTTATGCCAAAAAGACAACTGACGGTTCATTGCATTTCTGAGCATGAGGGCAATCAGATGATGTTATAGAAAAAGATATGCCAGAACAAGAAAATGTAATAATCCAATAGAATCATAACAGTACAAGTCACTACATGACAGGAAAAGAAACAGTATAAGTCATCAAATGACAGGAAAAGAAACAGTATAAGTCATCAAATGACAGGAAAAGAAACAGTATAAGTCATCAAATGACAGAAAAGAAACAGTATAAGTCATCAAATGACAGAAAAGAAACAGTTTTTTCTTCAATCAGAAAAGTATCAGAAATTACTTATGCCATGAGCGTAAAGCAGTCACGATATAATAATTATGTCAAAAGAGGCAAAAAGTTCCGCGCGTATTGTGATTTCATGTTGCCGTTTCCTTTCTAATAAATTCTTCAAATTACAATTCTGTAGCTTCAAACTATGCCTTTCGTCTTCTTGGTCAAACATTGTAAGGTCATATTATAAAAAAAAAAAAAACTTATTTTGCTGACTGCCAATCATCACCATGAATTGTACAAAGGAGTATTCATTATAAATATGTTGCAGTCTGCCCTTAGTGTTCACATAAAGACAGCTGTTCACGCAAGGGCATGCCATATGCACCAAAGTGTCAGTATGCGCTAGTAAAGAGTTCATAACAATTCACTGGAAATCATTTCCTGAGGGCCAGATCTCATTGATTTCTTACTGGTCACGCCAGGTGTGTCTGACGGCCGGCAAAGTCGCAGAAGGAGATCTCAGCCTCAAGCCTTCAACTCTTTCTCTCTTCCTCCCATCTTTCCCCTCCTCCCTTGTTATTGCCTCACGAACTTACCACTAAAGCCAATCTTCTCCATCGGCTGCGCTACACACAATTAACCTGTTTCCGATAGTTTTTCTAGTCAATGTGACTACCACCCATTGATACAAACTGACTAGACCCTCACGCCCCCAGGTCCATCTGACTATTCCATGGTGTTGTCACTTTAAATTCGTGAACACCATACCAAGTTTTGCTTCACCAGTCGCGCTTTTGGTAAACATGTTGTACGGATATGCACTGTCCATGTCCATACAACATGTTGTACGGATATGCACTGTCCATGCCCATACAACATGTTGCACGGATATGCACTGTCCATGTCCATACAACATGTTGTACGGATATACACTTCCTTCCTTTAATAGGGGTATGACCAAAAAATAGGACGCATGACAGGAGAGGAGCAAAGAACGAGAAGATACCCAACCAACCCAGCACATATCCTGATCTGAACGGTCCACATACACAAAGCAGTGCAAGCCTGAGATTGGAGAAAGCATTTCGACACAATAACTGTCAGTCACACACTGTGCTTGGAAGATGCAAGGCCATTGACAGAATGTAACAGAATGATAGGACGAGAAGGAGACCCTAAAGCTGGGTTCTCATGTTAACGGAAACGGAAACGGCGACTGGAACGTCAAAAACCCTTCAAGTAGTGAAATAGAAAGAATGTTTCAGCACGCCGTTTCCGTACACATGGAAACACTCTTTCTTTCTACTGTATGATGGATTTTTTGCCGTTTCCGTTTACATGAGAATCCAGCTTTCAGCGTCCACCAACCAACCAACCACCAGCTAAGTGTTGCATACAAACACAAGTAGTGCATAGGAGAGACGTCAATGACAGTATACTGACGGTGAAGGAAAAAAAAAAGTGAATATGACATTTTAATTTCACGCCCCCGTGAACTCCACGTACATCTGCAGGCAGGGAACAAAATGCGTGGAATGTGAAGTGATATGTCAGATTGCTCAAATGAAACACAGGGGCAGCAAGCAGTAGATAAATCAAGTCTATGTGTAAATCATACTATGAAGTATATTAATGAAATTTAGTTCAGACTCAGAATAAATGTACGCCAGCATAGCATAGCACGTTTCACGAAATAGTGTCGTGCTTGCATTTTTACAAGTATTTTGACAAAAGACCATAGTGAATAAATGACCAAAACAAAAAAACAAAAAGGCAAAAATGGATTTTTAAATCGAATTTTCTTTCACTTCTGTCTCAGACAACTTATGTCCTCTATGACTCAAATTACCATCGTTGTTGTTGAAGGTTTATTAATTGTAGTAGGTTACAGGAATATTTATCACACCTCTGAGCTACGGGGAAAGTTGGTAAAAGAAAAGAAATGTCAGTTCGGCAGTTCATGTATGGACAAGTGAGCTGGGTTTTCATGTGTACGGAAACGGAGACGGAAACAGGAAAAACCCTTCAAGTAGTGAAATAGAAGGCATGTTTTCCTGTCTATGGATACGCCGTTTCCTCACACATGGAAACACTCTTTCTTTCCAGTGCTTAATGGATTTGTTGATGTTTCCGTACACATAAAAACGCACCCTAATAACCAAAACTTTGAATAATCAACTTCAAAAGCGGATGTGACGGATGTGACGGACCCGCTGACGGACTGCCAACTTTCACCACTCAGAACTGCTGTTTAAAGTCAGCAGTTGGTTTGGCCTCAGCTCTACAAGCATTCCTTCAGCAACAATATTCAAGTTTTTGAATAAGTCTACATCATACTGTGGAGAAACGGCTATATGTTGAGACTAATGAGGATGAATTTATGCTTTCTCGAATTGTAACAGGAACGATAAATTATTCTGTGGTTGTGATATGCATGCAGTTGGAATGTACTCAGTCTGACCACGCCAGTAACGTTTCTATCAATGATAGCCAATAGTCCAAAGACAGCTCTCTTCCTCATACATGTAAATCCTTTGGAGATATTCTATTCTTTGTACGAGTATGAGAGTGCAAAGTTAAGTCGTAAAACTCACACTAAGAACTCCCAGAAACCATAAAATATAGAAACATGCGGTTTCATTAAATTCCTTTAAAAAAAAAACAAAAAAACTTAATTTCTGACTGAGGAATGAAATTGTGAGTACACACTCGCACTGTGCTCAGAGAGGAACATTTTCGTGGCCGAGCTGTACCTTTTCCACGCCGTGTTTTATAAAAAAAAAATGTTTCTCTTCCGGTGTTTAATGGGTTTAAATTTCAAAGAGTTTGCCAAATTCTCTTGCTTGCAAGGGTTGGCTAGTATTAGATTAGGGTATAATATAAGAAAATAAGATCTGGAAGGCAATTCTCAAATCGTATGTTACGAGATTAAGCACGCCAAGAACTGCGTTTTATCAGATACAGTGGGAGAGAATTTCATGTCTTCTGTATTCGCAATCTCGTACTTAATGTATGGCGGGCGCAATTCTAAACACAACTAATCTTTTTGAAATCTGTCAACAACAACAACAACACAAAAAAAAAACCTGCAAAAGTTCACAAGTAATGAAATCCTCAAACTGCTGTTGTTTTCCTTCTCACCGAGTCTAGTTTGCCTTGATTTTGGTACATTACTACACTTTCAGTTGTTTGTTCTCCATAATTTTCTTTCCATGGCATAATGTGCACGATAAACCAACCTCATGATTGTCCTGAACCGAATCAACCAAGCCCAAAGTATGAGATGAGAAATTCAAACCTTTCGCATTCCAGTGAAATGTTATGGCCCGCCAAAGTTAATTTAAGCCACTGGCAGGATCCCAAAGCCGTGGGTGTATCAGGAACTATGATGAATGACATCATGAAAAATGATAAAACTGAGTTGAATGTCTCCCTGGTCTGCTCACAGGGTACGATCTAACTGATAGGGGCTCTGTCTGAACCACTCGGCCTGTCAAATATGATTGGCGTCAACGGCTGTGTGTCAATTACACCGTCTGCCAATTCAATTACCTCACCGGCACAAAGACCAGATATTTGCAATGGCCATGAATGTTTACAGTTTACTTCATATCAAAGTCGCAGTTGGTCTCGAACATCAATGGCTCAATGCTGGCATTTTACTCGAAGCGGCAGTTACATCATTTAATCCAAATAATGTGGTTTTCCGTTAGACTGAAACAAAGTCTATTTCCCCACAATGGCGCTCTTCTCTGGCATATAAATTGATTATTTTCCATTGCTGGAAAGGATAAGTTCTGAGTCTGCAAGGATACGGTCCGCCAAGTGGAGCGGCGCTCCAAACGCTGCAGTTTCAAGGCCATACTAGCAGCCTTTGTAATGCTGATCTCCAACTTCGTGTGTAGGCTACATGCTGTACAGCAAAGTCGTAATGAACCACGAGATAACAAGGCAGAAATAAAAACTAGGATCCGGTGGGAAAATAATATTTTAAAAAAACACAACCCTCAATAATTGTGCCTTTCAATGTTATTCTAATTGTTCTTTCCTTCTTCATTATTCTCTTCGCAACGGTTGCCTTCAGCTGCACAAACCCAGGGGAATTTATAATTATTTACAACTGATGTTAATCTGAAATAGGAAGATAATTCAGTAAGAACTTGATGAATGTATCCATTCTAGGCATCATATAAATATCTCCTAAATACGGTTCTATGCATCCTCTACACCGCCGTGTTGTTAATGACACTGCAGTATAGGCCAATCGAGGTAAAATCCATACTCTATCTGTCTATCTGGGTGATCATTTTATATGACTAATTATATAGTCTCCTTTGGATCATCACAAAACTAAAATTGACAACAAGTGTGAATAAAACGGAGAGTTACGCGTTTTTTAAATACATGTATTATCATATTTTTTTTCATTTTGGCGTCTTCTGTAAACTGTTTGTTCTTGATCCCTACGGTCTGGCTTCCGTAATAGGACAGTGCAGACTTGGTGCCACATTCATGTTGCAAGCATGGCCAAATTTGATGCCCAAATAAATAATATATCAGTCCGCCCCCAACGGAAACAATACCTAATCAATAAGTCTACGTCTATCGGGATAAGGATTTAGCTGGGGCCTCGGCCGTATTGCGCAAGGTGGAAACACCACACGAGAGCATGCCAGACCAGTGATAGCAAACTGATACCGCCCTGTTTAATCTTCTAATGAACTTCCTTCTTACTCTCGCCTCTTCCTCCATCCTCTCTCGTCCACCCGTCGTTTCCTCGGCCCTAAACACGGTGAGATGCTGTGGTCTTTCTTCAGATAAACTCCCACCTTTTCAATCATATATCCAGTGAGTACCTTCCCTTGTCTCAAAAGATATCTTTGTCGCTCTGTCTCTCTCAATTTCTAAGATTAGAGAGTTATACATGTACATACTACGATCTAGGCACTACAATTATGTACAGGTTTCATTAACTATCAGTCTAAGGTTGGCGATGAACTAAATCAAGCCTGTTTCGTCTCTGTTCTAGTGTGGGATGTGGGCTATGAAGTTAGACGGACGGGACTTCGCTCACAGACAAGACCGAACCAAGTCTGTCTCACCAGTTCGGGCGGGGTCAACAATGTCTTGAGTCAGAAGCTACAAGAGAGACCTCGCGTACCGAGGCCAAACTGAAGCAAAACAGATTAGACTCAGTGCGCCACCAACTTACAAGTCTGCGCTTGCTTATGGTTATCGGTGCCCGTCGACGGATGAAAGGCATTCAGCTTCAAGCTAAACGCTAGTTAAGAGTGCATTCAAAGACAACCAAAGACGTGCTATTTTAATCAATTTCCTCCCCCAGAATATTAAATGACCTTTTAAAACCCTTCTCTGTTCTGCCCCTAGGGTTTGCACTATCAGGGCACGGCACGCTATCGCCTCAGCGATTATAGCGCACGATTTATATGTCTACACCCAGCTGACCTGGTACAGACGGGGGGAAAAGCAGAAGGTTAAATAACACATCCAATCATTATCTGGTGATTAAACGAAAACACTGAAGAACTTAAAGACATGCATTCGTTGAACAGTCTTGCCTTGTGTGAATCCGTCGAACTGCGCGAGTATGATAACTTGGAAAACTGTGGTGACAGATCGGGACCACGGAAAAAAACAAAAAAGTGTACTCGATTTCACTACATGTACTAGTCCGTGTGATCTACATACTGGGAACATGACAATCAGCATCGAATACAACGACCCCAGTGATGGACTTGAGAGTTGTGTATCCTGGACTACTACAACAGTGTACCAGGTTGTGTGTTTACATCGACGAAAACAAATTCAGCAAACAAAAGAAATTAGATCTAGATCGTTAATAAAATCTGATTAGAAGTATGTGTCGAATTCGCGCATCAGAGTTCAGAGATCCTTGATTAGTCAGCTCTAGCTCTGCCGTGGTTTCCTGCAGCCAAAATTCTTATCACTGGCTAACTGGCCGTACAGACAGTTCAGGAGAAACAATTGTCTATCTTTCTACAGAAAGAATCTGGAAAAGTACTGCTTTAGGTTCACACCATTGAATATGCTTGAAACGATCACTTATCATCCGTGGCGATCTGAAGTTCAGACTGCATGTGGCAATGCTGGCTTTTATACATCTAGCTTTTGGCGCCTCAAAACCTCTTTTGCAAAACTTTAGTCTTTCTTACAGGAAGTGCGCAATCTGTTCGCATAGACGGTGTGTGTGGTGGTGGTGGGGTGGGGGAGACAGAATACAAGAGAAAAAGCAAAAAAAAAAAAAAAAGAACATTATCGTCGGGATTCCCGGGTCGCTAGAACGTCATGGGCTGCTGACCACGCATGAATGTCCACGTGATTCAATGTGACCGTGAATGACCTTGCTAGTGAATACTAAAGGTTTAAAAGGATGAGGGGAAACTGGATCTCTGCTTCGTTCATTTCGGTGTTTCCCTTCGCACTGTCTTAAACCTTGATTTTCGGATTCTAAAAGCTGTAAGTGTCCTGCCTCAAAGTGACTTTCAACAGCTCATCTTCATAGTTTTTCTACTAATTACATAAAACTTAACTCTCAAGAGCTGTTCGGTAACCACTACAGTATTTCCCGTAAAATCTTTCACAATTACTCGGCTTTAAATTGTATTTTGTGACTGTCATGGGCTAATGATTCCAAACCAGTACCTCGTGTCCCGTAGCACAACAAATATTACACTTAAGACGTGACTGTACCAGGAATAAAATAAAAAAAATCCTGAATAATTATTCATAATGGTAGCAGAGACGTAATGACAGCACTGGATGTTTACTGTTTCCATTCAGGCTCCATATCCCCGCCGACTACGCTACAGACGCAGAAGGGATGCTTGTCTTTAATCAAACTGTTAGGGGAAAGCGCAGATTATCGGGTGCTTGAAGCAATGGGTGTGTACAGAGCTGCGATAATGGCGCACATCATGTAGATGATACCCGTGCCCCTCCCCAACACACACACACATACATATGCATACATACACACAGGATGTAAATGGCGCTCACATTCAACTGATCAACTAAATCGAATGCAGCACTCCTTTCAACAATCAGTGCACTCACAGTTGCACTGTTTAACCCGTTTTATCGCTCACATTCACTGTTTCTGGGTTAACGCGTCGATCAAGTGAACAAATTAAACCAGTCAATGTCAAACTCATGTTTTAATTACACATTGTATCCGTTTGATAACGATGAAATACCAGGCCAGTTGGGGGTCCATTCTGGAAAGCGACCAGAAATGATCACAGTTTATGGCTAAAAAGATCGATACGTCCAACTGCAGTCAATAGGGCGTTTAATCTTGTTGTGAGTTGTGAACTGCGCCTAACAGGCTGCGTTACAATTTGCTCTGGGATAGAGAGAGAGAGTGAGCGAGACAGGGAGAGAGAAAGAAGCAGTGCAGTGTGTTGAGCTCTGTTCTGCTTTGTGGTTGACATGTTGTTTCTGTAAAGCGCATAGAGCATTTTAGAAAAAATGGATATGCGCTATATAAATGCTATACATTATTATTATTATTATTAATCTTATATTCCTGCGGAGTAACGAAAGTCCATTTTACAACGACTATGGGTCAAAACCACATACCTCAAATTCAAGGTCTCGTCAAACTTATGTTTGCAACAAATATTGCAACAAGAGAGCTTGGGGTGGCTCATGTCCATGGGGACCCCCCCCCCCCTCTCTCTCTCTCTCCCTCTCTCTCACCTTGGTAAAAGTTGGAACTATAATATGTCAAATTTAAATATAATTCTTCATTTCTATAGTCTTTAGTCCGCCATCATATGAAAAAGTGGTTTTGAAACTGGCCTCCTGGTGTCTATAAACTATTCATCCCAGTTGTGAGTCTGTGTTTGGGGTTAGCACGATGACATGATAACGACCACATTGTGCTAGGAAGAAGCAAGAAGATGGACACTATAGAACAGAATAACAGCACAGAAGAAGACCCTACCAGACTTGCCAACCAACCACCTGTTACCCTTCCGAGAGAGGGAGGTTTGTTATATGGAGACATAATGTTCACGTTACAATCCACAGGAGATAAATTGGGAGCAATTTGTTAATGTTATGAACCGAACGCGCTGGTCTATATGCTGACGTGTATGGAGAGCAAACCACCGACGCCCTTTACACGAGTGTTGACCACCACACCTACAAAAACTACAGATCTAGCCCGGGGTGGGTGGGAATTCTATATGGAGAACAGGAGAGATTTGTGGGGGGGGGGGGCAGCGACCCTTGTACCGTCCATCAAACGATGTGTAAAAGAAAGGTGGTGAAGAAAAAGACTGCTGATGGTGTAAACACTACATGTACATGGAAACCACGTCAGATATTTTGCTGCAAGTGACCAAGACAAGATCATTGTCAGAGCTTTCGTTATGAATGTGACAGGTTTCACTTTGTACGGGTTCCCTTTAAACCACACATAGCGAAAGCAACATGGAGCCCGGTGGCAGTGGCGTTGGATCGGGGACTGCTGCAGTGGAGAAGGACAGCTGGAGACAAGGGGAGAGAAAGAGAGAGACAGGGGAGGAGGAGGGCAGGGCAAGGATAGCTGGCGAGATGACCCTTACTGAGGACTAGAAGCCGATAAGAAGGATTTGGGAGGTCCTTATGCCCGCTGTAGCGCACAAGAAATCAATAACACAGCATTCTGTTATGGAGGCAAAGACCTTCCAGTCCGCCTCTCCCGCATTATCTACGGGTAGGCGCGCGCATACACACTTTTAACACGTGTACAACGTTGATTCTCCAGACTAATGTATGTGCTAACAGCAATTCTTCTCTATTCATTTTTCATGGAAATCCACACAAAACATCGGGGATGCTGTAAAAGCGTAAAAAGGAAAGTTCCCCACAGTGGGAAGTAAAACTACACGTGTTTCTGTTCTTTTCTGCAGATCTTTACAATCGATCCAAAACCCACACACTTCAAGAACATTAAATGTCACCTAAAGATATTCTCGCTGCAATCAGTCCAAACGTAAACTGGTCTATACGTGTATTGAAGTAACTTAAATCGGATTGACTGTACGGTATTTCGTGCGTGTCCCTGTTCCAGTCAGACGCATTACGGTTAGTACAAAATAAATTTTGTTTGTTGATCTTCCTTTGATGATGTTATTTATGTGTTTCGATTTGCTTCTCACTTATTCCAAATCCATTCATATTTGCTAACTATCTTTTCTGGCAACTTCCTGTAAACTATTCTGCTGACCAATGAATTCTTCCGAACGCCAACGTGTTTGCCTATTCGCGATCCTTTCCCTCAACACCTTTTTTGGTGTGATTTGGCCACAATTCTTTCCAGATTCTAACTCAGCAGGTGGCTGCCAATACTGCTGGCCACCAGACGGCGCTTTCGTTCAGATGATGACAGCTCTCCCGTAAACGTTCCATTTCTGATTTTATAATACTCTTCCCCGCTTACGCCTACGCCTGTTTACGTGAATGCCGACCTCCAGGAAGACAGCACACCATCACCTCTCTAAAGTCAGGTTCTCATCAAAATCAATACGTTGGTACCTCCACTCCTCGCGCGGATATATTATTATGACCTCATCAGCTGACAGGTTTTTTGTGCGTTCGTTTTAATACTTTACACCGGCTATGTATGACTCAAACAAAAACAAAACCCAGACGGAGACACACAATACTCCGGGTACGCTAGGTTGCAGCCATTGATGGTTGTGGCGGGAGAAAAAACGCGCATCATAAAGAGTGTGAACTCTCACGCATTTGTTGACGATGAGAAGGGCACTTTAGCCCAGACTTTCCAAAAATTAACACACTGATAAACAGATTAAATATTTCTATAAAAATAACAAAAGGAAGAAGAAACCAAAGTGTTATAATAATGAGTAATAGACTGAACACACGACGTCAACTAATAAAACATTAAAGATTCAGCGAGCGTCACAAACAAGTGAAGATACTAGTCAGTGTTCTGGCACTGCTACTGCTTAAAATGTGTGGCGCAGAATACATTATACTCTCGTCCATATGGCTACAATCTGGCCAGGCTACAGTGTTTTTGTTGTTGTTGTGTGAGAAAGTACAGATGAGGTAATGTAATAGTCCTTAAGACTACACTGCCAACAGATCTAGTTTTACTTCAATCCATATCTTTGCCTGTCGTTTTATCGATTAACTTTACGTTTCTTAGACATACACCCCCGCCATAAGCTTACAAATTCTGGCCCGGGAAAAAAAGTTTCATTTCATTCTCGATTTCACTGGAATAAAGACACTTTGCCGGCGCCGTTTACAGTCTGGTTTCATGGTCTACCGCGCGCTGTCATGTTTGCGTTTGATCCCAGAGCACGATGCTCTCTGTGAGCGACAATGCTTCATAGCATAAACACGAAGTGCCACAAAATCTTTATTTCTCAACATGACAGAACCCCCCCCCCCCCCCCCCCGGCAGCAACTACACTAAAAAGACCCCCCAAAAAATAATAGCGATACTTTTACAAAAATCAATACCGATGACACACTGCCACTTATCACGACAACTACACCATCAAAGTCGATAACGAGGTAATGGGTGACAGGATGTTGTGAACTGATGATATAAATTGTTCAAATTGATGGACGTTATTCTTTCAATCCTGTGCATGTTCGCTCAATTACGGAGAGACAAGGCCGGATCTGCCTACAGTGTACAATTTTCCAGCTGGTACATATTTTCTCATATTATGCCAGGGAAAAAAGTGCTGCGTGAAAAAACACAATAACAAATCTGCAATCAAACTGTCACGAACTCGTGGGTTAGCCTGGCCTGTGACGAGGCCACAGATCTGATGCACGAACTCTCATGACAAAAAAAATGCAACCAAAGAAACAAAACATGTCCAATTTATGCTGTGTTAAGCGACATTTATGAGGTGGCCATGACATTGACAACTTCCAAGTGTTTCACATCTTCTCCTGCTGCACCACAAAAAAACCCAGATAATTTCCTCTCAAATGACACACAGCAATGATAACCAATAAACACTCCCCAGATGTAACATTTATTTCATAATCATTTTTTTTTTTTACCGGGCTTAAGAACAAATACTGGAAAACCTGTAATTTTGTGCTATTTTGCTTTCATTTTCCTTCATTATTTAGATCTATCTGAATAAGTATAAACACTTTCTTTACATCTTTACCATGTCATCAACTGATATAAAAGATTTCATGCTTAACTATTTTCCCCCCTCAACCTAAATTCCCTCACGTTGTTTACTATTATACATCATTCTCCAACGTAAAAACAAAAACCAAGTTATCATGATTGCTTCAGGTTTTATAAAATATTTAAGCAAGTGAAAGTGGCATCTTTAAATGAACATTAAACTTTAAATTTTTATAAAATGCATCAACCTGTGTCCCTGGACCTGTGCTTTTACATGATGACTGAGAGAATCTGAGGTGTACTGTGTGTTGCCCATGCATACAGGCTCAAATATTTAGGTCTAATTATGTTGACCAAATATATGAATATAAAATAAAATAAATAAAATTTAGACAAAAATGTAAACTCAACTACTTTTGTCCAGCAAAATAACTCTGTCCACCAAATTTATTTCACACTGAAAAACTATAAAATGCAAGAAGTTTTTGTTTTTCTCAGAGAATTTCATGACACGCACTGTCTTAAATAGTCTCAGAGATTAACAACAAAGTGAAAATATCTTCCTCCTTGAAACTGATCTAAAACACTACTCTCCCACAATTTCCAGTTCAAGAGCTCAGTCACTGTATTAACCTTCTAATCTTTAAAGATCCCAGGACAGGAAATATGCCGCGAATGTTTTCTTTATCATGAATTCTGGAAAAATGTTAACATTTTCCCACGGCACCTATTTCATTAAATATGAATAATTTTGTAAAAAAAAAACAAAAAAAACAACAACAATGTATTAAAAGAATATTTCCATTTCCATCATCAATTCAATGAAAAATTAATCGTGATAGTGTAACGTAGCCACAAAAAAAGACTGATATCAAGAGATGATGAACGCTGTAGAGCTAGATATATATCTTTACCTGTGAAACAGCAACGAATACTTTTCTATAGCCTAAGCAAGCAACTACGTTAATGAGGCAAATGGTATTGAGAAAAACAGCATGATCAGGTACTGGGAAAATGATTATTTCCATTTCATGAATATCATACACTATACAAAATGTTTCTTTTCCACTGACATTAACTTTTTATTAAAAATTGCTCACTGGCTGATATGAAACTGCAAAATCAAAATTTAAATAAAATTGTAATACTAAACTCCTTTAAAATTAAAATTTTAAGAGATTATACCTCTTACTTCCATAATGAAAAGTGTTCATCAATATGATTGTCATAGGGAAGAAAATACTGTCCTAAACTCATGGCAGATCATGAAACGTGAACATTTTGTGTTCAACATCTTGACTGAAAGTGAAAAAATGGCTCACTCGCTGACTGTTTTTCATTTAAAAATTTGCAGTTCTGTTTGCATTGTCACTACTTTTTCTGCCTAGTAAGCCTGGTCTTCCTTTAGAGAAGCATTTATCAGCTGGGATTTGACAAGCAAAACAAATCTGCCTATCACTGACTTAGTTTCTTGAATGCCAGACTGGTTATTTTATAACAGTTTATTGGTGTAAATACTAAATATGCCTTCTTACTTCCACTCCAAAAACAAAAGGCCCACAATACACTTCAACCAATATGCGTTAGTTACAAAGAGGCATCAACATACGCTGTAATCCATCTTTATCCTTATCAATTTAGTCTCTGTGTAAAAAGTTATTTGTCTGGTAATATATGGATGTATGCACTTCATATTACAAAGCTACAGCAGGTGTAGCGTTATGTGAACACCTGTTACTATAATAAATACTATCAGTCAGAGTCATGTCTTGTAAATGGTTCCCTGTGTATACTTTTATGATGCTTATCACTGACTTCAGTTGTGTGAAGATGTATTTTGAAACCCTAAGAAATAATTTGGTGATATTTTGCCCATTTTATGGTATTAAAAGCAGCAGTTCTGATACTTATTTAAACTTTAACTCAACCATGCTCCTATAATTTATGTCTAATTATTCCTATTCTGATCATTCACATTTTGGAAAGAGTTCCAAACAACCCAATCACTTTGAACCTTTACAATTCTTTTCAGAAGTGAGGTGGTAGGCCCAATAATTTGCTTTGCCCAATGAAACTGAAAGAATCCCCTGTCAGCAACGGCAAGACATTTTCAGACAACTTTCTCCTAACTGTATAGTGATGGCAATCTTTTTTTCTATTACATCTTGACTGGGTGGTCAGTACAAATGGACCCCCCCCCCCCCTCCTATATTTTATACTCATGCCAGTGGGGTGACGACATGAAAGAGGTGTGATGAATTTAAACTTACTTACTAGATCTAGTCTAAATCTAGATCTAATTATTCTAAGAGGAATTTCTTCTTCTTCTTCTTCTTCCCATGTAGTTGACTCGTCTATATAATCTGACGATTCCTCAACTGCACTATGTGCGACTCGACGCCCATGCTCTGAGGCTAAAACAGGCTAAAACAGCATAAGACCATTTAAAATATATCGTTGTGTAATTTCTTTGTATATGTATATCTCTGGTTAAAAATATCTCCTGGTACCTAGATTGTGCACAGAAATAGACCCACACTTTAAATACAATGGTAGCTGCAACGGATAATTATGTTCTTCAATTCATTGCCAAAAGCCGTTGCAGACGATATTTTTTGGACTTCTGCCGGGAGGTTGTTCCACATCCTGATGACACTAGGGTAAAAAGAGTAAAGATGGCTGTTAATCCGTGAGTTGGGGATGTTATATTTTATGTTATTCTTTCTGTTGCCTCTGGTGTTAATGCTGAGGTGGTTCAGTGGGATATCGGTATTTCCTTCCCTGCCCTTATAAAATAGTTTTACTTTGTTTTTTGCTCTTCTTTCTTCTAGTGGTGTCCACTCGAGGTCTCTCATCATTGTATTGACACTACTGCTTCTAGCATAATCATTTGTCACAAAGCGAGCAGCTCTCCTCTGGACCCTTTCCAGTTGTTCTATGTTTATCCGACAGTGGGGGTCCCAGACACTGCAGCCATACTCTAGGGAGGGCCTCACGAAGGTGTTATAGCATTTTTCTTTTACTTTCCCATCACAGTTAGAGATGTTCCTTTTCAGAAATGCTAGTATACTGTTTGCTTTGTTACATGTGCTATTAATATGTTGGTTCCATGTAAGTTTTCTGTCTAATGTAATTCCTAAATATTTAGCCTCATCTGTTTCACTCAATTTCTCGCCATGGAAAATTCACAGGTATCGTTTACCGACCTGGAAATCAAGTAGTCAAACAGAGGTGATGTTGCGATGTTTATTTGAAATTCTCATTTATAATGATTTCATGATCTGAAGGGTTGTAAGAGATTAAATATTCTAGATTCTAGATCTAGAAGAATCTAGATCTAGATCTTAGATCTGTTTAAAGATTGATCTATAGATAGATCTAGTCTAGACGATTTAATTTTTGTTTAAATTCCTTCATCACTAACTCTTCATTCACCCCATTTCACAATGGATTTCACGTTCAAAGCAAAGATTCTTCTATTTGTTCAGTCTGTCACATCCACTGATATACTGCACGAACTGGTCACACCCTCTCCACAAAAAGTCGAGATCTATCGGCGTGACGTAAATAATTTTAGCGGTTCGCAACGACGTGCCCATAAAAAGGGCCACAAGTTGAAGTTCATTTTAAATGTGTGACACCCAATAGTTACGCCTCTCCAGTGAAAATTTCAAGTCATTCGTGCTGCAAGCAAATTATCTTTCACCCTATCCCCCATTTCACATTATTATTACAAATCAGAACAATAAACAACAAAGTACTCACGTTCCGAGAGTGTCTTTGAATTCGTACTTCCGCCTGATATCATTTTCTTTTAGTTTCTTTTCAGCATCGTTGTTTTTCTTCCCAAAGAGCGGCATGATTGAGGGAAGAAGAACTGTTTATCCGTGCAATTAGC
The DNA here is from genome assembly GCA_963931925.1 of Onchidella celtica. Taxonomy (NCBI): domain Eukaryota; kingdom Metazoa; phylum Mollusca; class Gastropoda; order Systellommatophora; family Onchidiidae; genus Onchidella; species Onchidella celtica. Next base: position 59,351,581 of record OZ007572.1, on the reverse strand, counting down.
AACCATGAGACGCCACAAAATAGACGTATCCACTACACACCCTGTTGGATGTGACGAGTGACACAGGCTGATCACACACTGCTTGGTTCATGTACTGCTCTGTCACACACTGCCGACACCGCACTCGACAATCCAATGTTGTTCTGCCATTGAACCCATTCATGTCACGTGATATGCTAGAGGGCGCTACTGTATTCGCATACGTAATCATCTCTCTTCGCCGTCGTCCTGATGCTGATTCTCGAAACCATGGCAACGTGAAACGATGAGAGACGCATGACTAAATTTTATCATGTCTGCGATATGAGAAGATATTATTTCATGGCCATTGTCGCATGAGTATGATGATAGGCTAACATTGATCACAGTCGTAACTGACCGTCTGAAATTATAGATCAGTTGTGTTCGGGATTGAAAGAATGTCTATTTTGGGTGTTCATCTTGTTGTTTTGTTGTTGGTGGTGTCTTTTTCTTCATGTGTGCTTCATAAAGTGTACCTGAAACGGACAAGATTATCGTCTGTGGCAGGTCTGATAGCGCAACAATTATATTCTAAAATCAACGGTCTCTGCGTCAGTATAAGAATTAAGGGAACTCTCTGTAAAAGATAGATGATGTCACAAAACCCCGGCGTTCATACCTCTCTGGGTTTCCTTTTTGTTTTAATTCTTTCATACTGTTTGGACATGACAATTTTTATTGTAATAAATAGTATGGTAGATGATAAACTACCCGTTTGTTGCTGTTCTTGTTGTTGTTGTTAGAAAAATAAAAGTAACCAACTTACATAGGACCTTTCAACACTGACTTAATAAACGAAAGTAAAAACGAAATGATGCAACTGGCGTGCTACAAACAGTCACAGGTGACATGAAATAATTGGTGAACTTGACAGTGTCTTCCCTTTGGTCCCGAGATTTAAAAAAACAAAACAAAACGGGTTTGCTTAGGAAGAGCTACGACTACGGTCAGAGATGAGAGAAGCAGCGAATCAATTAATTTCACTCAAGAGTGCTAAATTCACTAAATTGTTGCATTATTGCATGCATCATAATGCTTCAGACAAAATGATCGAAATAAAATATCAATCCCATTTCTTCGGGGAGGAGCTTCGCAGGCTCAGCCAACCTATTGCTGACACATTATAATTATAGTGTTAGTGAGGTTATTATTTCAGTAGGAACTTGGCCGTTGCTCGGATGAGTCACATATCCGAAGTACAGATAATAGGCCTACACACTTTAAACATTTTACAATTTCACAATGTTTACCTGAGAAATTAAGTAAGAAATAATTATTAGAGGCGAGATGGAGGAAAATGTATTGATTGCAGAAGTCAAAATTGTTTTTAAAAAATTAAAAAATGATAATAATAATAAAATACCTCTTCACTGATACATCAATTGGTTTGAATTTCTGAGACAAATTCTTTCAGAAAGGAAAACGCTGAAGGATGAAGTTTGTGCGAGTATGCAGGAAAACTTCACGTAACTGACGGCAATGGGGAATTATCCGAAGATTGTCATGGTCAATTCTTGGCGTGTGGTACTAGAGATGTACAGAGTAGCGTCCCCGGAGTTGATTCAAATGGTTCCAGCATTCGCCTAGATCCAGAAGTCGTAAGTTTAGGGTGGCCACTCACATGAGTCTCCTGAAAACAGTGGGGTGGGGTGAAATGGGATTGACCACCATGTGACGTTTCTCATGTCTTGAGTAAAGTAACAATTCTTGACAAGTGCCCCATTGTGTATCTGCAGGAGTTGTAGGTGATGCGTCTGGCGGCGTCAGAATTTCCGATGGGCTTTTGGTACCTAGTGGCACAGCATATTATACGAGTAAAACCCCACGCCAAGTGAAAGCTGATGGATATTTGGAATAAATTCTAATAGCAAAGTTACTGTCTCGTTTGCCCTGCAACTGTTTTATTTTTGTTATCCTCACAAATAACGACCGGTATGACGTTATGCATTCCATGGCAAAAAAACAGATCTGCTGGCACCTCACAAAAAGTGATTGAACAAGACACCATATGATGACACTGTTAAATCATTGATATTTTAACTGTGAACTGATTGAAAATCTCAATCTACTCCATTTTATCCATGCTTAAATTCACAGGTATCGTTTACCGACCTGGAAATCAAGTAGTCAAACAGGAGTGTTGCTGAGCAATTCAAATGTGCTAGACTAATTTGTCACCGAGCTTAAAATACCTGAAAATGTACGTGTGGTTCTTTGGAGCAGCTGTATCAAAATTATTGCATTAGGCTCATTCTGTAGGACAGGCATGTCAAACATGCGGCCCGCGGGCCGCATGCGGCCCTTTAAAAGCAAAGTTGCGGCCCTCGTAAAGGTTTCTAAGGGGACAAGGTGGTCTAGAGGCAAGGTGCTCGCCTCTCATGCCAAGGGTCCCGGGTTCTAAACCCGGGCAGTGCAGGCATGTTGGAAAGTGGATTTTTCTCATATTTTCAAGTCCCTGGTCCTATTGGGGGGTAGGATCGAGTAGTTCTTGGAAATTGGATTTTTCTCATATTTTCAAGTCCCTGGTCCTATTGGGGGGTAGGATCGAGTACCTAGTCTTCTCGGATAAGGACGAAAAAATTCGGAGGGCCCGTGTGCACGTTGCGCACGTTAAAGATACCTTGGCAGTTGGAAATCGTAAAGAGCAGGCCGAAAGGCCGCTGCCCGGGCAAAATTGAAATTAATAGATTAAAATTTATCCATATCATCTCTCCCCCCCCCCCCCCCCCCCGTCAGAACAAGAAATAATAAAAAAAAAACAAGTAAAGTGAGGTGTAAATGCCAAGGGCAGCGAACCTCCTAAAATAAAGACCTCAAATCGTAAAGGTTTCTACAGTGCGAGCACATTTTATTTTCGAAATATAAATTTTATATATTTTTTCGTAATATAAATGGCAATGTTTGGTTCTACCTATGTGTGTGAACAGCTATTTTCTTTCATGCAATCAACAAAAACCTCTCAGAGAACAAGGCTGGCTGATCAGCATTTACATCTTTGATCAAAGTCGGAGCTGCACAGACCCTTCAGCCGGACATACCAAAAACTGTCAGCCAAAAAAGATGTCAAACCTCAGGACAAAAAGACTAAAACCTTTTGAATAGTAACAAATAAATGTTTCAGTTTCAAACTGTTGTGTTCTTTTAACTATGTTTTTGTTGCTGTTGCAAAATACGAAAATACAATGTCCTTAATTTTTTTTATCAAACTATTAAACTTTATCAGTTTGTATTCATGAATGTTGCTAAAACATTCATATACATAATTATTGCATGTGCATATTAAGCAATAAAATATCCTGCAGTAAATTTTATTCAGTGACTTCAATTAATTGTACTGTGTGCAAATATTTGCCGTGTGTGGCCCCCCCATGATGACATAATGTGACCAGTGTGGCCCTTCGGGAACTTTCAGTTTGACATGCCTGCTGTAGGGCATGAGGAATGGTGGACACTGGGGGAACGGTTTGAACCACTAAGGCTAGTGACATACTATGCCGCGTGCTGTCGCGGTTTGCCGTTCCCGCGCGCGGCAGCTGCAAACCGCGTAAGTTTGAACCTGACATACTATGAGCGGCAAACCTCCCTCCAGTGCGTTTTTCTCACAACCCTTGTCCCAGATAGCAGGCTGTTGCTCCACCATACTAATAATAACTTCCGCAGACATATTCGAAAAGTTCACAATATCTGAATATTATTTCTGAAAAAAAGAAACAGGACTGTGTGCGAGAAACGAAGTGCACCTGATGATTGCACTGCAATAAAAATCCCGCCGCGGCGAGCGGGATAGTATGTCACTAGCCATAGCCTAACATGTGTTGTCTCTGAAAACCGCTCCCGCGCGCGGTTGCGGTTCTCATTTTCCCGCCGACAGGCGCGGCAGAAAAAAATCAAACAGCGGCAACCGCTCCCGCGCGCGACGACGGTTTCTCTAGTATGTCAGGTCTCATAGGATAACATGTGTTGGCGGTTTTTTTTTTACCGCTCCCGCGTGCGGCAGCAGTTTGCCGCGTCTAGTATGTCACTACACTAAGATAGCAGAAGGCCTACGTTCTGTTTACGACAAGTTCGACGTAAACTCTAATTTTCTTTACAGTGACAACAAATTCCACAGGCACATAGAGCAGCAGAAAATAAAATGGTTCCGACACCTTTTGCGAATGCCGATCTTCCAGTCGGCCCATCGTGCACACAATAATATGGTTCTCTGGATACAAGACCAGAGGCAGACCAAGGAAGACCTTTCTTCCTACAACACCCTTGAGGGTACAAGCAGATTGACATAAAGTCCGCGAAAGCGACAGAAAATTAATGGTCAACGAAAATTAAAACAACAACAACTGTTACAGGGTGGGTATTATGACTGCATTTTAAATCGAGAGGTATTTCTTATTTACTCTTTCGTACCATGCCACACACTAAGAACAATCTGAATAAGTTTCATAAACAGACCTGCAGGGCCACAAATTTAATTACATTAAATTTCCTAACAATTTTGTCTAGATCTATTACATACTAAAAGACAACATCAGCAGCATCAAATGAAAATTCAATAATATGTCACTAGAAGTCTCCTCTAGATTCCTATAAGATTAAGTTCATTCTGACTCACTAACAATTTAAGTATTAATTATCTATCTCTCAAATATAGTCTGCCTACTATCTATCAAGCAATATACTAATGTCTCTGGCGACAATGTCATCTCAGCTATTTGTGCCTACCGCTTATAATGGATCAAGATCGTCAATATAAACTGACGTAGTTAAGTCTATTGGATCTACTCTAGGATGGGCTGGCAATCCCCAGCCTCATCCAGACAAATCAATCCCAATTCACAGATGTGTATGCCAGACATTCATACTAGTTGCAAGTCACTATAATTCTTTGTCTTGCATTCTTGGGTAGCACTCCTAGCATATGCGGCAATCCTGTCCTACTGGATAAATTATGTTCAGCTCCTCGTTCATTGTTGAATGGTCAAAGGACAAACACTTACACTTGGTCCCTGGTAAGGAAAACCAGGGAACAGCAGACAATAGCAGTGGGCATATCTCATTCAAGCATATGGCTTCATCTCAATGCCTATAATGGACTAGACATGAATCAACAGTTTTATGATTCTTCAGGCAGAATCGTGCCGACGCCTGCACAGATTGGAATTTTCTGTATGGAGTAATGAACATAGGTATGGCTACGCTTTTATACTGTGCAGCCACCTGCAAATTACCGTCCAAATGCCTAGATTTGATTGGTGCATCCATGCGAGCTCAGCTCGCAGTATTAATAGATTCTACGTGGGAGTTGGTCACGGCCTTGTACTAAAAACAGACAAGGTCAAATTAAAATGTCAAAACCATTACTGAAATCTTTAAACCCTCGTGCTTTCTACATTTTATGTACGAATTTCTGAACGCGACTAAGCGTCTTAAACTATCTATCCTTATTCACCCCTTCTCTTCCCTTGTAAGTGTTCATCAAAATCACGGGGTCGAGAATTGCACTGTCACTCCTAACTTATCCATTTATTCTATCTCGCCCCACTTTCTTTCCATCTCTAAGAAAAAGTGTTTCAAAAACAAACTGTTCACGAGAACAGTTCAAGGACAATTTACGCTGGTTATAATCAACGAGACCGTGAAAACCCAAGTACTTGCAAGTCGTGACCCAGCACGACAATTATAACATTAACCTTGATAACAACAATAACAAAAAAGGCTAACATGAAGAAAAGGAGTCAAATGATAGGCATATAATACAACAGATGAAGACGTTTGACAAGTTCATCGAATATTCTTCGGAGATCCCAATGAAACCACTGTAACTAAAGGTCAGCTTAAATTACAGTATACATGCACTCATCATAACTGTCCATAAAGCGACCTTGAGCATACATAAAATATGGTATAGTGAGTAATAATTCCTTTGTCTGGAGAAATGTTCTTCATTTGCAGGCCTACACTGATAAAAATATTGACACTGTGAATATAGGGGCACTCAGCTCCACGTAACTCAAATCAGCTTGCTATGATGTCATGTGAAAATGGACGTTTCACTCAATCACATGATGTAGACCTAAAGGTTTGGCTGAATGAGGCTTCAGTGTACTTTATGACTTCATTTTTTTCCCCAGCATTATCAGGACGGCCGCAAAATAGCCATAACAGCAACAACAACGACAGCCTGTGACTGTCAAACCACTTCATGCATACATAATTATTGTGTTATATCAAAGATAGTAGAAATGATGAGATGAGACAGCCCGTAGTTTTCATATGCACAGGTTTCGCAGCGCCACCTAGTGGTGTAAGCGTGAGAGATATAAACAACGGCATTTTCACAAAGCCGAATAGAGAGTATGCCGAGTTTTGTTCAGTGTTCACCTCTCACTCTAGACCTTGCTGGAAGTCTCTTACTTTGTAATTAAACCTATTGCGTTCAAAGGTGGAGATTTTTTGAAATATATAATTATGTAAAACGAAACAAACATGCAAAAATACAGATGTTACATAGCAATAAACACAGTTATTTTTTAAAAATACATGCTTGAAGTAAACAACTTTTAATTATAGCCATCATCTTCCTTATCTCAATTGCCACCTTCCTGCCAAATTTAAGGTCTGAAGAGTGTTTAGTTTGGTCAGTGACTCATGCCAAAGGTTGCAAGTTACTGAAATATATATATAGGCCTATAACAGATTCGTTGTAGGAAACCTCTGGCTATTTTTTTTTTCCTTTTTAGATGTGGTAACAATGTCACAATCGGTTTATTAATTTACCATCACACCGAAGATAGATCTAGTTTATTTTTAGAATATCACGGGACTGAGGCTAGATTTTCCGTTCATCACGTAACTCGCGCTCCCTGCAATTGCAAAGTAGGAAAGTAAACAACAGCGGGAACTATGAAGGATTTTGACTTTCCTTTAACAATATTAGTAACAGACAAACCTTGAATTTTCTTTCTTCTCGTTCTTCCTCCTCTTCTTTTTCTTCTCCAAATTCATGAAAAAGGTAGGCCTACAATCGGCGAGAAACACATCAACCGTTGCATCAGAGACGCATAGCAGTATAATTACTATAGTGGAGTCCCGGGCGCTGTCTGTAGGCTAAAAATAACTTGAGACGACAGAGGCCGGGGAAGCCGCACGCACATTACTAGATCTATGCCTATGCCAACCTATGAAAAATCTGTTTCTCTCTCTCTTTTTCCTTCCTTCACCCGCTCTTTTTGTGCTTTACTGTAAAGTAAATTTCATTATTAATTGGATACTAGTATAAATTTAAAAAAATTATTTTGACGGTGAAATTGCCTGTGGAAGCCAAACGGTTCGGTGTTGTCTTATTTTCTATGCAAATCCACTGTACGAAGCGCTGGCTCTTCGCGCCGAGAGTGGGCGGTGCCCCATGACCGGATATAAAAGGCATTTTAAGAGGCCCGAAGAAGGGAGTGTCTGATCTTATCTAGTATCTTTGGTTATGTACATCAAACCACGCAATCACCATCATTCATTGGTCGGCAGATTGGCTGCTATTGCCATTGACCGGGTATCAGTTTAAAAATTAAAAAAAATTTGTTACTGTTCGATTGTTTTGTCTGTTCGATTTTCCATTTTTATGTGTTCTTCCTGTTCTTGTTGCTGTTGTTGTCCTGACGAAAGTGTTTAACCGAAATATTGACTTTTGTTGTCTTCCCCCTTTCTTTGCGTTTTATAGTTTGGGCATTATTTCATACGCGAGACTTTGCTACATTGTCTTTTAGCCAAATTTTTTTACTTTGCTTTAAGCCTTAGTGCGACCCCATAGTTTTTCCTGTGATTTTTTATAATATTTCGTCAGTTTCCTTCGGGTCAAGCTGATGGTCGGTGTGCAGTGAATCTCCCGGCTTGTCAGAACCCGATTTATTTATTTTTTTTAAACGTGCTACAGTAGCCTAAAGCTATATTTATTCTCCATCATAAACAGGTCTTCAACACATGCACCCAGGAAATGTGGAGTCAGAACGTTTTTGGGTCATTGGGTGAAAAAAACACTCTGGTGACATGATCAACATAATCAAAAGATATTAGCGGTGCTATTTTGTTTGTGTTTACCTGTACTTCGTTTGAGAAATACCACAGAAAGACGAGGTCCCACGGTTCGTAACATTAACTTCGTCAAGTAAGTATAACCAGGAAAATATACAGTAAAAAAAAAAAACTTGGCAAAGAGAAGAAGTTGTATGTCCATGTAGCAAAGCCTCGCGTAGGTCAAGTGTCATTTCTGTTGTATTCCTAATGCGAGGCTTTGCCATGTCAAACATTTTCTCTTTGGCATATTTTGACTTTGCTTCAAGCCTTGCTGTCACCCCATAGATTCTTTATATATATATATATATATATATATATATATATATATATATATATATATTATTCTGAAAAATGTGCATGTGTGCAGATCCATGTACACAAATAGAAGTACTATATTTACATCATAGATTATAGGTGTTCTTACACCGAATGGTTATCTCACTTGGTGTGGCCTGGAGCGTCGGAATAAACATGTAAGCTTGCTGGTCAAAGACATTAGGCTATTCAATACCTAAATAAGGCTGATGAGAACGTGTTTGTTTTTTTTAAATTTTGATTTATTTGTTTGTGTACTTACTTGTTTCTTTTATATACTTGTTGGTTTGTTTTATTTTATCAATTTATGTTATCTGGTAGCTTATCTTGGCAATGATGGACAAACTAGGTTTGAGCCGCTAAGGACTTGAAATAAAACGACGGAGGGGCGGGGCGGGAGGGGGGGGGTGGGGTCAGTCATTCAGTATTACCAAAACAAAGCTATGCTATTGGCATAATGATAAACTTGATTTAGACTGAGATATAGGCTAGATCTAGACCTATCAATCCATGATCAATGTCCGGACACAGAAAAATTAATAGTTCTGTCTTCCTCTTACTTAATCTGTATTCTGGGTCGATGTTTTGTAGTTCCGCAATTAGTAGGGGGAAAACGAAAGACACAAGGAAATATTCTTTTAAAAATGAGAATGACGTTCTGCCACACTATCATTCGCTGAGCAAAATAAACGCAAACACAAACAAAACGGTTAAATTGAATGAATGCAAGCAAAAATACTAACAAACAGGTTTTTCTGCCCTCACGTGGATGAGTCACGGGACAGATACGAGACTTTGTACGATTCTTAGCCAGAGAGTTTTTGGGTAGATGAACGTTCACCAAAGCCTCCAAGTTTCAGGACATTGTAATTTATGCTAATTGTTTTCATTTTTCTGTTTTGTTTTTTGGACGTCTTTTTTCTAATGCATCATATGCATCACAATACGCCCCCCCCTCCCCCCCCCCCCCCAAATAATTTTTTTAAATGTTGGCATCACAATTTAAAATCAAGTTTTACATTCCATTTACTAACCAAAAAAACTAGATTTTTTCAGCATATTTATTCCAGCTCGCCAATGATTTTCTTCTGAGAATGTATTTGGTTCGGACAATGCATGATTATATATAATAATATATATTCGTAAAAGCCAACTCATTTTCCTTGTTGGGCCAGGAGAGGAGAAATCAGATGGAGCGACTGAGCGCTGTTGGGAAGACCAAGCACTGCGTGACCCTCTCTCTTCACGTGTAGATCTATTATTAGCAGAAACAAAAGGAATTATTTTGCTCCTCCTTTGGATATGTCATTTGCCAAGACAGTGTACAGTTACAATTTAATCTAAAGTTAATTACAGCTTCATGCAAAAAGCCTTACAATGCGTAGAAAATTGAATTTTCTGAATGAAAACGAATTATGGATAAGGTAAAAATAAAAGACTATGGAAAACCCCAGCGGTTCATATTAATCAGTGCATATATTTTGGAACCGTTTAACAAAAAATCGATTCCTGCAGTTTTACACCATTGTTTTATTCTGTATTAATATTATGCGCGATTATTTTGAAGAGGTCATAAAGTAAGAAATCATGCACTTGAATTATATGCATTTAAAGATTTTAGATCAGGCATGGTATATGGTATTGTTAAGAATGTTGTTACAAGTGTGTATGTCCCCCAATTTTTTTTTCTTTGCGCTAAGTAAGGGTATTTGTTTTAAAGCCTTTTTTGACTCCAGATCTAGACAGCTCCTCCCGAAATATTCCTAAATCCTGAAATATGCGAGTATGCAGAGAATAATAAAATTATACTTTCGTTTCAAATAAGAGCCCTCCTAGGTCAATAGCATGTTATTTATTTGGCTGTTGATTTTCCAAGAAAAAATTCTTGTTTGATTTGTTTGCGCGCCCGTGTGTGTGTGTAGGGGAAGGGGGGGGGGAGGGGGGCGAATTACCCCCCCCCCCCTTCCATGTTTATGTATTTATTTATTTGCTGCGTGACTGGTGTGTAAATTTATTTTCCATCAACCTTGAGAACCTGGGCCAAATTGCTTGGCTGGCCAGGGGTTGCTAGTGTTTGTTTTAGGCAAATTGTTTCTCATAAAACAAGATTTGGGGAAGGGGTGGGAGGGTGCGCCTTAAGTTAAGGTGTGAGGAATGGAGTGAGGAGGAAATGAGTTAGCGGTATCACTATCAGATAAAGGAAATGGAGGTCTTGAACCAGGTGATAACGAAAGTAACAAAGAAAAAGCATTAAGGAGAAGGAATAAAATGTTCGAGAAAGCCCCGGAAGACAGGCGGAGAGTGAGTCTGTAGGTGAGTAGTTGACTGGATGATGTGAGTGAATCAGCGAACAGGGAAGTAAGTGAGTGCTTCTGCTTGGGGCAGTGAGCGATGAAATCAGTCATTAAATAAAGCAGAGCCAAAATGTGGCAAAGAGAAAAAGTATATAATTATATATATATATTTATACCATAAAAAAGCCTCGCGTAAGAAATAATATCGAAACGATACAATAAAAATTAAAACGCAAATTCAATGTAGCCTGTTGTTTTGATATTACTTCTTACGCGCGGTTTTGTACATGATAGTGATACCGCTTTTTCTTTTACTCGCCTCATTTTGACTTTACTTTAGCCTTGCTGCGACTCCACAGTTTTCCTGTGGTTTTATCAATACCACATTAAAAATTTCGTAAATAAAGCAGACACAACTTCAACAAGCAATTAAGTTCTGTCCATGGCAAAAGTGGCAGTTAGAAACTGAATTTCGTTCTGTACTGTTCGGGCATGAATTCCTCCGTTTTTGTTTCTTTGTTTATTTTCCGGTATGATTTTAATAACCACAAATTGTGTCCATAAAAGTACCACATAATAAAGGGGACACGCTGGTTTTGAGGCAAGGTGCTCAACTCTCATGCCGAAGGTAGCGAGTTCGATCCCCGGTCGGTGTAGACATGTTGGATTTTGGGGGGGGGGGGGGGGGTGGGGGGGGGGGTGGGTGGGATTTTCTGTCCCTGATCCTATGGTAAGTAGGATCGAGCACCTCGTCTTCTCGGATAAAGATGACAAACTCGGAGGACCCTTGGGATTGTGCACGTTGCGCACGTTAAAGATGCCTTAGGAGTTGGAAATCGAAAAGAGCAGGCCGACCAAGGCCGCTACCAGGGCAAAATTCTAAAAAAAAACTCATCCCTACCATAAAGCAAACAGAAACACACACACACACACAGAAACACACACACACACACAGAAACACACACACACACACACAGAAACACACACACACACACAGAAACACACACACACACACACACAGAAACCAGAACAAGAAAAATAAAAAGAAGAAAAGTGAGGTGTAAATGCCAAGAGCCGCGAAACTTCCTAAAATAAATAATAATAGTTGGTCCATCAGGTATGATGATGACCTTAACAACACCAGAGGAATAATAATAATAGTTGGTCCATCAGGTATGATGATGACCTTAACAACACCAGAGGAATAATAATAATAGTTGGTCCATCAGGTATGATGATGACCTTAACAACACCAGAGGAATAATAATAATAGTTGGTCCATCAGGTATGATGATGACCTTAACAACACCAGAGGAATAATAATAATAGTTGGTCCATCAGGTATGATGATGACCTTAACAACACCAGAGGAATAATAATAATAGTTGGTCCATCAGGTATGATGATGACCTTAACAACACCAGAGGAATAATAATAATAGTTGGTCCATCAGGTATGATGATGACCTTAACAACACCAGAGGAATAATAATAATAGTTGGTCCATCAGGTATGATGATGACCTTAACAACACCAGAGGAATAATAATAATAGTTGGTCCATCAGGTATGATGATGACCTTAACAACACCAGAGGAATAATAATAATAGTTGGTCCATCAGGTATGATGATGACCTTAACAACACCAGAGGAATAATAATAATAGTTGGTCCATCAGGTATGATGATGACCTTAACAACACCAGAGGAATAATAATAATAGTTGGTCCATCAGGTATGATGATGACCTTAACAACACCAGAGGAATAATAATAATAGTTGGTCCATCAGGTATGATGATGACCTTAACAACACCAGAGGAATAATAATAATAGTTGGTCCATCAGGTATGATGATGACCTTAACAACACCAGAGGAATAATAATAATAGTTGGTCCATCAGGTATGATGATGACCTTAACAACACCAGAGGAATAATAATAATAGTTGGTCCATCAGGTATGATGATGACCTTAACAACACCAGAGGAATAATAATAATAGTTGGTCCATCAGGTATGATGATGACCTTAACAACACCAGAGGAATAATAATAATAGTTGGTCCATCAGGTATGATGATGACCTTAACAACACCAGAGGAATAATAATAATAGTTGGTCCATCAGGTATGATGATGACCTTAACAACACCAGAGGAATAATAATAATAGTTGGTCCATCAGGTATGATGATGACCTTAACAACACCAGAGGAATAATAATAATAGTTGGTCCATCAGGTATGATGATGACCTTAACAACACCAGAGGAATAATAATAATAGTTGGTCCATCAGGTATGATGATGACCTTAACAACACCAGAGGAATAATAATAATAGTTGGTCCATCAGGTATGATGATGACCTTAACAACACCAGAGGAATAATAATAATAGTTGGTCCATCAGGTATGATGATGACCTCAACAACACCAGAGGAATAATAATAATAGTTGGTCCATCAGGTATGATGATGACCTTAACAACACCAGAGGAATAATAATAATAGTTGGTCCATCAGGTATGATGATGACCTTAACAACACCAGAGGAATAATAATAATAGTTGGTCCATCAGGTATGATGATGACCTCAACAACACCAGAGGAATAATAATAATAGTTGGTCCATCAGGTATGATGATGACCTTAACAACACCAGAGGAATAATAATAATAGTTGGTCCATCAGGTATGATGATGACCTCAACAACACCAGAGGAATAATAATAATAGTTGGTCCATCAGGTATGATGATGACCTTAACAACACCAGAGGAATAATAATAATAGTTGGTCCATCAGGTATGATGATGACCTTAACAACACCAGAGGAATAATAATAATAGTTGGTCCATCAGGTATGATGATGACCTTAACAACACCAGAGGAATAATAATAATAGTTGGTCCATCAGGTATGATGATGACCTTAACAACACCAGAGGAATAATAATAATAGTTGGTCCATCAGGTATGATGATGACCTTAACAACACCAGAGGAATAATAATAATAGTTGGTCCATCAGGTATGATGATGACCTTAACAACACCAGAGGAATAATAATAATAGTTGGTCCATCAGGTATGATGATGACCTTAACAACACCAGAGGAATAATAATAATAGTTGGTCCATCAGGTATGATGATGACCTTAACAACACCAGAGGAATAATAATAATAGTTGGTCCATCAGGTATGATGATGACCTCAACAACACCAGAGGAATAATAATAATAGTTGGTCCATCAGGTATGATGATGACCTTAACAACACCAGAGGAATAATAATAATAGTTGGTCCATCAGGTATGATGATGACCTTAACAACACCAGAGGAATAATAATAATAGTTGGTCCATCAGGTATGATGATGACCTTAACAACACCAGAGGAATAATAATAATAGTTGGTCCATCAGGTATGATGATGACCTTAACAACACCAGAGGAATAATAATAATAGTTGGTCCATCAGGTATGATGATGACCTCAACAACACCAGAGGAATAATAATAATAGTTGGTCCATCAGGTATGATGATGACCTTAACAACACCAGAGGAATAATAATAATAGTTGGTCCATCAGGTATGATGATGACCTTAACAACACCAGAGGAATAATAATAATAGTTGGTCCATCAGGTATGATGATGACCTTAACAACACCAGAGGAATAATAATAATAGTTGGTCCATCAGGTATGATGATGACCTTAACAACACCAGAGGAATAATAATAATAGTTGGTCCATCAGGTATGATGATGACCTTAACAACACCAGAGGAATAATAATAATAGTTGGTCCATCAGGTATGATGATGACCTTAACAACACCAGAGGAATAATAATAATAGTTGGTCCATCAGGTATGATGATGACCTTAACAACACCAGAGGAATAATAATAATAGTTGGTCCATCAGGTATGATGATGACCTTAACAACACCAGAGGAATAATAATAATAGTTGGTCCATCAGGTATGATGATGACCTTAACAACACCAGAGGAATAATAATAATAGTTGGTCCATCAGGTATGATGATGACCTCAACAACACCAGAGGAATAATAATAATAGTTGGTCCATCAGGTATGATGATGACCTTAACAACACCAGAGGAATAATAATAATAGTTGGTCCATCAGGTATGATGATGACCTTAACAACACCAGAGGAATAATAATAATAGTTGGTCCATCAGGTATGATGATGACCTCAACAACACCAGAGGAATAATAATAATAGTTGGTCCATCAGGTATGATGATGACCTTAACAACACCAGAGGAATAATAATAATAGTTGGTCCATCAGGTATGATGATGACCTTAACAACACCAGAGGAATAATAATAATAGTTGGTCCATCAGGTATGATGATGACCTTAACAACACCAGAGGAATAATAATAATAGTTGGTCCATCAGGTATGATGATGACCTTAACAACACCAGAGAAATAATAATAATAGTTGGTCCATCAGGTATGATGATGACCTTAACAACACCAGAGGAATAATAATAATAGTTGGTCCATCAGGTATGATGATGACCTTAACAACACCAGAGGAATAATAATAATAGTTGGTCCATCAGGTATGATGATGACCTTAACAACACCAGAGGAATAATAATAATAGTTGGTCCATCAGGTATGATGATGACCTTAACAACACCAGAGGAATAATAATAATAGTTGGTCCATCAGGTATGATGATGACCTCAACAACACCAGAGGAATAATAATAATAGTTGGTCCATCAGGTATGATGATGACCTTAACAACACCAGAGGAATAATAATAATAGTTGGTCCATCAGGTATGATGATGACCTTAACAACACCAGAGGAATAATAATAATAGTTGGTCCATCAGGTATGATGATGACCTTAACAACACCAGAGGAATAATAATAATAGTTGGTCCATCAGGTATGATGATGACCTTAACAACACCAGAGGAATAATAATAATAGTTGGTCCATCAGGTATGATGATGACCTCAACAACACCAGAGGAATAATAATAATAGTTGGCCCATCAGGTATGATGATGACCTTAACAACACCAGAGGAATAATAATAATAGTTGGTCCATCAGGTATGATGATGACCTTAACAACACCAGAGGAATAATAATAATAGTTGGTCCATCAGGTACGATGATGACCTTAACAACACCAGAGGAATAATAATAATAGTTGGTCCATCAGGTATGATGATGACCTTAACAACACCAGAGGAATAATAATAATAGTTGGTCCATCAGGTATGATGATGACCTTAACAACACCAGAGGAATAATAATAATAGTTGGTCCATCAGGTATGATGATGACCTTAACAACACCAGAGGAATAATAATAATAGTTGGTCCATCAGGTATGATGATGACCTTAACAACACCAGAGGAATAATAATAATAGTTGGTCCATCAGGTATGATGATGACCTTAACAACACCAGAGGAATAATAATAATAGTTGGTCCATCAGGTATGATGATGACCTCAACAACACCAGAGGAATAATAATAATAGTTGGTCCATCAGGTATGATGATGACCTTAACAACACCAGAGGAATAATAATAATAGTTGGTCCATCAGGTATGATGATGACCTTAACAACACCAGAGGAATAATAATAATAGTTGGTCCATCAGGTATGATGATGACCTTAACAACACCAGAGGAATAATAATAATAGTTGGTCCATCAGGTATGATGATGACCTTAACAACACCAGAGGAATAATAATAATAGTTGGTCCATCAGGTATGATGATGACCTTAACAACACCAGAGGAATAATAATAATAGTTGGTCCATCAGGTATGATGATGACCTTAACAACACCAGAGGAATAATAATAATAGTTGGTCCATCAGGTATGATGATGACCTCAACAACACCAGAGGAATAATAATAATAGTTGGTCCATCAGGTATGATGATGACCTTAACAACACCAGAGGAATAATAATAATAGTTGGTCCATCAGGTATGATGATGACCTTAACAACACCAGAGGAATAATAATAATAGTTGGTCCATCAGGTATGATGATGACCTTAACAACACCAGAGGAATAATAATAATAGTTGGTCCATCAGGTATGATGATGACCTTAACAACACCAGAGGAATAATAATAATAGTTGGTCCATCAGGTATGATGATGACCTTAACAACACCAGAGGAATAATAATAATAGTTGGTCCATCAGGTATGATGATGACCTTAACAACACCAGAGGAATAATAATAATAGTTGGTCCATCAGGTATGATGATGACCTTAACAACACCAGAGGAATAATAATAATAGTTGGTCCATCAGGTATGATGATGACCTCAACAACACCAGAGGAATAATAATAATAGTTGGTCCATCAGGTATGATGATGACCTTAACAACACCAGAGGAATAATAATAATAGTTGGTCCATCAGGTATGATGATGACCTTAACAACACCAGAGGAATAATAATAATAGTTGGTCCATCAGGTATGATGATGACCTTAACAACACCAGAGGAATAATAATAATAGTTGGTCCATCAGGTATGATGATGACCTTAACAACACCAGAGGAATAATAATAGTAGTTGGTCCATCAGGTATGATGATGACCTTAACAACACCAGAGGAATAATAATAATAGTTGGTCCATCAGGTATGATGATGACCTTAACAACACCAGAGGAATAATAATAATAGATGGTCCATCAGGTATGATGATGACCTTAACAACACCAGAGGAATAATAATAATAGTTGGTCCATCAGGTATGATGATGACCTTAACAACACCAGAGGAATAATAATAATAGTTGGTCCATCAGGTATTATGATGACCTTAACAACACCAGAGGAATAATAATAATAGTTGGTCCATCAGGTATGATGATGACCTTAACAACACCAGAGGAATAATAATAATAGTTGGTCCATCAGGTATGATGATGACCTTAACAACACCAGAGGAATAATAATAATAGTTGGTCCATCAGGTATGATGATGACCTTAACAACACCAGAGGAATAATAATAATAGTTGGTCCATCAGGTATGATGATGACCTCAACAACACCAGAGGAATAATAATAATAGTTGGTCCATCAGGTATGATGATGACCTTAACAACACCAGAGGAATAATAATAATAGTTGGTCCATCAGGTATGATGATGACCTTAACAACACCAGAGGAATAATAATAATAGTTGGTCCATCAGGTATGATGATGACCTTAACAACACCAGAGGAATAATAATAATAGTTGGTCCATCAGGTATGATGATGACCTTAACAACACCAGAGGAATAATAATAATAGTTGGTCCATCAGGTATGATGATGACCTTAACAACACCAGAGGAATAATAATAATAGTTGGTCCATCAGGTATGATGATGACCTTAACAACACCAGAGGAATAATAATAATAGTTGGTCCATCAGGTATGATGATGACCTTAACAACACCAGAGGAATAATAATAATAGTTGGTCCATCAGGTATGATGATGACCTTAACAACACCAGAGGAATAATAATAATAGTTGGTCCATCAGGTATGATGATGACCTCAACAACACCAGAGGAATAATAATAATAGTTGGTCCATCAGGTATGATGATGACCTTAACAACACCAGAGGAATAATAATAATAGTTGGTCCATCAGGTATGATGATGACCTTAACAACACCAGAGGAATAATAATAATAGTTGGTCCATCAGGTATGATGATGACCTTAACAACACCAGAGGAATAATAATAATAGTTGGTCCATCAGGTATGATGATGACCTTAACAACACCAGAGGAATAATAATAATAGTTGGTCCATCAGGTATGATGATGACCTTAACAACACCAGAGGAATAATAATAATAGTTGGTCCATCAGGTATGATGATGACCTTAACAACACCAGAGGAATAATAATAATAGTTGGTCCATCAGGTATGATGATGACCTCAACAACACCAGAGGAATAATAATAATAGTTGGTCCATCAGGTATGATGATGACCTTAACAACACCAGAGGAATAATAATAATAGTTGGTCCATCAGGTATGATGATGACCTTAACAACACCAGAGGAATAATAATAATAGTTGGTCCATCAGGTATGATGATGACCTTAACAACACCAGAGGAATAATAATAATAGTTGGTCCATCAGGTATGATGATGACCTTAACAACACCAGAGGAATAATAATAATAGTTGGTCCATCAGGTATGATGATGACCTTAACAACACCAGAGGAATAATAATAATAGTTGGTCCATCAGGTATGATGATGACCTTAACAACACCAGAGGAATAATAATAATAGTTGGTCCATCAGGTATGATGATGACCTTAACAACACCAGAGGAATAATAATAATAGTTGGTCCATCAGGTATGATGATGACCTCAACAACACCAGAGGAATAATAATAATAGTTGGTCCATCAGGTATGATGATGACCTTAACAACACCAGAGGAATAATAATAATAGTTGGTCCATCAGGTATGATGATGACCTTAACAACACCAGAGGAATAATAATAATAGTTGGTCCATCAGGTATGATGATGACCTTAACAACACCAGAGGAATAATAATAATAGTTGGTCCATCAGGTATGATGATGACCTTAACAACACCAGAGGAATAATAATAATAGTTGGTCCATCAGGTATGATGATGACCTTAACAACACCAGAGGAATAATAATAATAGTTGGTCCATCAGGTATGATGATGACCTTAACAACACCAGAGGAATAATAATAATAGTTGGTCCATCAGGTATGATGATGACCTTAACAACACCAGAGGAATAATAATAATAGTTGGTCCATCAGGTATGATGATGACCTTAACAACACCAGAGGAATAATAATAATAGTTGGTCCATCAGGTATGATGATGACCTTAACAACACCAGAGGAATAATAATAATAGTTGGTCCATCAGGTATGATGATGACCTTAACAACACCAGAGGAATAATAATAATAGTTGGTCCATCAGGTATGATGATGACCTTAACAACACCAGAGGAATAATAATAATAGTTGGTCCATCAGGTATGATGATGACCTTAACAACACCAGAGGAATAATAATAATAGTTGGTCCATCAGGTATGATGATGACCTTAACAACACCAGAGGAATAATAATAATAGTTGGTCCATCAGGTATGATGATGACCTTAACAACACCAGAGGAATAATAATAATAGTTGGTCCATCAGGTATGATGATGACCTTAACAACACCAGAGGAATAATAATAATAGTTGGTCCATCAGGTATGATGATGACCTTAACAACACCAGAGGAATAATAATAATAGTTGGTCCATCAGGTATGATGATGACCTTAACAACACCAGAGGAATAATAATAATAGTTGGTCCATCAGGTATGATGATGACCTTAACAACACCAGAGGAATAATAATAATAGTTGGTCCATCAGGTATGATGATGACCTTAACAACACCAGAGGAATAATAATAATAGTTGGTCCATCAGGTATGATGATGACCTTAACAACACCAGAGGAATAATAATAATAGTTGGTCCATCAGGTATGATGATGACCTTAACAACACCAGAGGAATAATAATAATAGTTGGTCCATCAGGTATGATGATGACCTTAACAACACCAGAGGAATAATAATAATAGTTGGTCCATCAGGTATGATGATGACCTTAACAACACCAGAGGAATAATAATAATAGTTGGTCCATCAGGTATGATGATGACCTTAACAACACCAGAGGAATAATAATAATAGTTGGTCCATCAGGTATGATGATGACCTTAACAACACCAGAGGAATAATAATAATAGTTGGTCCATCAGGTATGATGATGACCTTAACAACACCAGAGGAATAATAATAATAGTTGGTCCATCAGGTATGATGATGACCTTAACAACACCAGAGGAATAATAATAATAGTTGGTCCATCAGGTATGATGATGACCTTAACAACACCAGAGGAATAATAATAATAGTTGGTCCATCAGGTATGATGATGACCTTAACAACACCAGAGGAATAATAATAATAGTTGGTCCATCAGGTATGATGATGACCTTAACAACACCAGAGGAATAATAATAATAGTTGGTCCATCAGGTATGATGATGACCTTAACAACACCAGAGGAATAATAATAATAGTTGGTCCATCAGGTATGATGATGACCTTAACAACACCAGAGGAATAATAATAATAGTTGGTCCATCAGGTATGATGATGACCTTAACAACACCAGAGGAATAATAATAATAGTTGGTCCATCAGGTATGATGATGACCTTAACAACACCAGAGGAATAATAATAATAGTTGGTCCATCAGGTATGATGATGACCTTAACAACACCAGAGGAATAATAATAATAGTTGGTCCATCAGGTATGATGATGACCTTAACAACACCAGAGGAATAATAATAATAGTTGGTCCATCAGGTATGATGATGACCTCAACAACACCAGAGGAATAATAATAATAGTTGGTCCATCAGGTATGATGATGACCTTAACAACACCAGAGGAATAATAATAATAGTTGGTCCATCAGGTATGATGATGACCTTAACAACACCAGAGGAATAATAATAATAGTTGGTCCATCAGGTATGATGATGACCTTAACAACACCAGAGGAATAATAATAACAGTTGGTCCATCAGGTATGATGATGACCTTAACAACACCAGAGGAATAATAATAATAGTTGGTCCATCAGGTATGATGATGACCTTAACAACACCAGAGGAATAATAATAATAGTTGGTCCATCAGGTATGATGATGACCTTAACAACACCAGAGGAATAATAATAATAGTAGGTCCATCAGGTATGATGATGACCTTAACAACACCAGAGGAATAATAATAATAGTTGGTCCATCAGGTATGATGATGACCTTAACAACACCAGAGGAATAATAATAATAGTTGGTCCATCAGGTATGATGATGACCTTAACAACACCAGAGGAATAATAATAATAGTTGGTCCATCAGGTATGATGATGACCTTAACAACACCAGAGGAATAATAATAATAGTTGGTCCATCAGGTATGATGATGACCTTAACAACACCAGAGGAATAATAATAATAGTTGGTCCATCAGGTATGATGACGACCTTAACAACACCAGAGGAATAATAATAATAGTTGGTCCATCAGGTATGATGATGACCTTAACAACACCAGAGGAATAATAATAATAGTTGGTCCATCAGGTATGATGATGACCTTAACAACACCAGAGGAATAATAATAATAGTTGGTCCATCAGGTATGATGATGACCTTAACAACACCAGAGGAATAATAATAATAGTTGGTCCATCAGGTATGATGATGACCTTAACAACACCAGAGGAATAATAATAATAGTTGGTCCATCAGGTATGATGATGACCTTAACAACACCAGAGGAATAATAATAATAGTTGGTCCATCAGGTATGATGATGACCTTAACAACACCAGAGGAATAATAATAATAGTTGGTCCATCAGGTATGATGATGACCTTAACAACACCAGAGGAATAATAATAATAGTTGGTCCATCAGGTATGATGATGACCTTAACAACACCAGAGGAATAATAATAATAGTTGGTCCATCAGGTATGATGATGACCTTTACAACACCAGAGGAATAATAATAATAGTTGGTCCATCAGGTATGATGATGACCTTTACAACACCAGAGGAATAATAATAATAGTTGGTCCATCAGGTATGATGATGACCTTTACAACACCAGAGGAATAATAATAATAGTTGGTCTATCAGGTATGATGATGACCTCAACAACACCAGAGGAATAATAATAATAGTTGGTCCATCAGGTATGATGATGACCTTAACAACACCAGAGGAATAATAATAATAGTTGGTCCATCAGGTATGATGATGACCTTTACAACACCAGAGGAATAATAATAATAGTTGGTCCATCAGGTATGATGATGACCTTAACAACACCAGAGGAATAATAATAATAGTTGGTCCATCAGGTATGATGATGACTGTCACGAGCAGAGTTAGGGTCTTGGGGATGTTACGACTGCACGAGAGGCAGCTAACTCACACTCGGACACAACCACACAAGAAAAGTACTAAATAACTAGAGCGTATATATGTCAGGCCGGTCAGGCCATAGTTTACATAAATATTAATAACAAAACAAAAGACAATAGAGGTATATATTCAAACCAAAAAAACTCTAATTAATAACTTAACCAATGATATTCATGTAACTATGGAGGTACTGCAATCAATAGTAAATAGGTATATTATACGAAACTGGATATCAATTTAAAGTGACAGTTGAGTCGCCACTGGCCAGTCGCCAGGCAAACTCTCCATAAATCATATGGGCTTAAATGTTAGGAGAGCCCAGTACGTTCAAAGCCTACAGAAGCACTCTTCGGCTTGTAGGTAATTTAAGCAGTTGCCAAAAGACTATTTTATGCACAATCACTATTCAATTCATCAACAATGTGCTATATTATTCCAATCATACTATGGCAATAGATCTATCATACAGGACACTCGTGGTCGAGTGCCAGCTGGGGTTTCCTTAGTCTTCCTATGAGGCTGTAGTTCTCTCTCTATCTCCGATCTCTATTATACTTGAATAATTAAGATATATTACCATTGCTCACGCCTACTGGGAGGCGCGAACATCAAAATAGCGCAGCGTGGGCTTTCAAAGGTCAGCCCACTCAGACCTTTCTTTCTAGAGCTCAGTCAGTCCGTTAGCAAGGACTTCTTAGTCTTCAGACCACACAGTTCAGGTACTGGCCAACCGGAGATACTTCACGAAACGATGCTTCTCTCGTCTGTATTCACCTAATCTGAACGCTACACGATGTTATATACTATCTAACTACCCAGCGTGCTAGTCCGCTGGCCCAATTAGTTCAGCTATCTCATAGGTCGAAACCTCCCACCATTTTAACTGTAGTAATACGTCTGCACTATTCTACCAGCCAGTTAACGTGCAAAACTTGTCTAGTCATACTTAACAATGTCAACTGTCCCCACCTTGTTTCACCCCTACTCCATTACTTATTAATCACGAACATTAAAACCGACAAGCGTGAATCCAACAGTTTAACTTTACATTTATTTACTCACCAACTATAATTTGGCGAGGACCGTTCAAGGCCACCAGCCAATTTCTCATGGCCCTGGTAAACAACAACAACTCACTCTCTGCGTGAGTTTTAACAATATCCGAATCATGACAATGACCTTTACAACACCAGAGGAATAATAATAATAGTTGGTCCATCAGGTATGATGATGACCTTTACAACACCAGAGGAATAATAATAATAGTTGGTCCATCAGGTATGATGATGACCTTTACAACACCAGAGGAATAATAATAATAGTTGGTCCATCAGGTATGATGATGACCTTTACAACACCAGAGGAATAATAATAATAGTTGGTCCATCAGGTATGATGATGACCTTTACAACACCAGAGGAATAATAATAATAGTTGGTCCATCAGGTATGATGATGACCTTTACAACACCAGAGGAATAATAATAATAGTTGGTCCATCAGGTATGATGATGACCTTTACAACACCAGAGGAATAATAATAATAGTTGGTCCATCAGGTATGATGATGACCTTTGCAACACCAGAGGAATAATAATAATAGTTGGTCCATCAGGTATGATGATGACCTTTACAACACCAGAGGAATAATAATAATAGTTGGTCCATCAGGTATGATGATGACCTTTACAACACCAGAGGAATAATAATAATAGTTGGTCCATCAGGTATGATGATGACCTTTACAACACCAGAGGAATAATAATAATAGTTGGTCCATCAGGTATGATGATGACCTTTACAACACCAGAGGAATAATAATAATAGTTGGTCCATCAGGTATGATGATGACCTTTACAACACCAGAGGAATAATAATAATAGTTGGTCCATCAGGTATAATGATGACCTTTACAACACCAGAGGAATAATAATAATAGTTGGTCCATCAGGTATGATGATGACCTTTACAACACCAGAGGAAAAATAATAATAGTTGGTCCATCAGGTATGATGATGACCTTTACAACACCAGAGGAATAATAATAATAGTTGGTGCATCAGGTATGATGATGACCTTTACAACACCAGAGGAATAATAATAATAGTTGGTCCATCAGGTATGATGATGACCTTTACAACACCAGAGGAATAATAATAATAGTTGGTCCATCAGGTATGATGATGACCTTTACAACACCAGAGGAATAATAATAATAGTTGGTCCATCAGGTATGATGTTGACCTTTACAACACCAGAGGAATAATAATAATAGTTGGTCCATCAGGTATGATGATGACCTTAACAACACCAGAGGAATAAAGAACAGAAATTCTTGAGAATTTCAACACATGGACAATAATAATAATAGTTGGTCCATCAGGTATGATGAAAACCTTTACAACACCAGAGGAATAATAATAATAGTTGGTCCATCAGGTATGATGATGACCTTAACAACACCAGAGGAATAAAGAACAGAAATTGTTGAGAATTTCAACACATGGACAATAATAATAATAGTTGGTCCATCAGGTATGATGATGACCTTTACAACACCAGAGGAATAATAATAATAGTTGGTCCATCAGGTATGATGATGACCTTAACAACACCAGAGGAATAAAGAACAGAAATTGTTGAGAATTTCAACACATGGACAATAATAATAATAGTTGGTCCATCAGGTATGATGATGACCTTAACAACACCAGAGGAATAATAATAATAGTTGGTCCATCAGGTATGATGATGACCTTAACAACACCAGACGAATAATAATAATAGTTGGTCCATCAGGTATGATGATGACCTTAACAACACCAGAGGAATAAAGAACAGAAATTGTTGAGAATTTCAACACATGGACAATAATAATAATAGTTGGTCCATCAGGTATGATGATGACCTTAACAACACCAGAGGAATAAAGAACAGAAATTGTTGAGAATTTCAACACATGGACAATAATAATGATAGTTGGTCCATCAGGTATGATGATGACCTTAACAACACCAGAGGAATAAAGAACAGAAATTGTTGAGAATTTCAACACATGGACAATAATAATAATAGTTGGTCCATCAGGTATGATGATGACCTTAACAACACCAGAGGAATAAAGAACAGAAATTGTTGAGAATTTCAACACATGGACAATAATAATAATAGTTGGTCCATCAGGTATGATGATGACCTTAACAACACCAGAGGAATAAAGAACAGAAATTGTTGAGAATTTCAACACATGGACAATAATAATAATAGTTCGTCCATCAGGTATGATGATGACCTTAACAACACCAGAGGAATAAAGAACAGAAATTGTTGAGAATTTCAACACATGGACAATAATAATAATAGTTCGTCCATCAGGTATGATGATGACCTTAACAACACCAGAGGAATAAAGAACAGAAATTGTTGAGAATTTCAACACATGGACAATAATAATAATAGTTGGTCCATCAGGTATGATGATGACCTTAACAACACCAGAGGAATAAAGAACAGAAATTGTTGAGAATTTCAACACATGGACAATAATAATAATAGTTGGTCCATCAGGTATGATGATGACCTTAACAACACCAGAGGAATAAAGAACAGAAATTGTTGAGAATTTCAACACATGGACAATAATAATAATAGTTGGTCCATCAGGTATGATTGTCAGGGTTAGGATTTGAATTGCCGTGCTAGGTCACGCATTGTTTATTACATGGCATCATTGATTTTAGCCAGTGCAAACGTCCTTGAACTATTCCCGTGGACAGTTTGTTTTTGTAACGCTTTTCTTAGAGATGGAAAGAAAGTGGGTCAGGATAGAACGAATGGATAAATTAACAGTGACGATGCAGTTTTCGACCCCGTGGTTTGGGTGTACTTTAACAGAGAAAGACGGGGCGAATAAGGAGTGAATAAATTCGTACATAAAACGTTTAGGGTGTAGAGACTTTGCGAACGGTTTTGATATAGTTTATAACTTTGTCTGTTACTATTAATAGAATCTAGTGGCGCTGCGAGCGGAGCTCGAAGTGGATGCACCAATCGAATTTGAGCAGTCACGTGGACTTGCAGAAGATTTGGCCGAAGCCATCTTGAGATTTAATCACTTCCATGTAGAGTTCCAGCTACGAAGGTCGTCGGCTAGAGGTTCAGCCAGAGAGAACCAACAGACTGTTAACGTCTTGTCTATGTCCTGGATAGACAATGAAAATGATCCACAGCTATTTTCTCCAGTTCCCTGAAATCGTTTCAGGGAACCAATCGTAAGTCCATCAAAATGATTCGAGATGATGTGAATCTGACCCTAACTTTCCAGTAGAAGTGCGACCAAAGGAATGCAAGACCATAAAGTTTTACTTGCAATTAAGATCTAGAAAGAGTGACTGATATACACATTTGTAAATTGTAATTGATGTGTCTGGATGAGGCTGGGGATTGCCAGCCCATCCTAGAACAGATCTAGATCTATCTTAACTACGTCAGTGTGTCTTGACGGTTTGATCCTTTATAAGCAGTTAAATGAGTTAATATTGTCGTCTGAGACCTAAGTATATCATTTGTGAGATAGTAGGCAGTCTATATTTCTGAAGATAAATAATTACTAAGTAAACTGTGTATGAATCAGAATGATATAGAGTTTCAAATCTTTTAAGAATCTAGAGGAGATTTATAGTTATGTATTTTAGTATTTTCATTTGATGCTGCTGATGTTGTCTTTTGATAAGTAAGATAGACGAAATTGTTAGGACTTTTAAGTAATAAATTTGTGGCCCTACAAGGTCCTTGATATAACCTACTCGAAATTGTTATTAGTGTATGTGGCATGGTATGGCAGAGTGATTTCTAAAACCTCTCGATATTTATTAAAAATGCAGTCGAACACGTAAATTGATAATTAACCATCCCCGTAAAACACGAGCACAGTAATCCCCATCTGTAACACCCTTCTTTGAACTCGTAACACTCGAGGACCCAGCTCGTAACACTGCAGGGCACACCCCTTGGTGAACCTGTAACAATGATGATGACCTTAACAACACCAGAGGAATAAAGAACAGAAATTGTTGAGAATTTCAACACATGGACAATAATAATAATAGTTGGTCCATCAGCTATGATGATGACCTTAACAACACCAGAGGAATAAAGAACAGAAATTGTTGAGAATTTCAACACATGGACAATAATAATAATAGTTGGTCCATCAGGTATGATGATGACCTTAACAACACCAGAGGAATAAAGAACAGAAATTGTTGAGAATTTCAACACATGGACAATAATAATAATAGTTGGTCCATCAGGTATGATGATGACCTTAACAACACCAGAGGAATAAAGAACAGAAATTGTTGAGAATTTCAACACATGGACAATAATAATAATAGTTGGTCCATCAGGTATGATGATGACCTTAACAACACCAGAGGAATAAAGAACAGAAATTGTTGAGAATTTCAACACATGGACAATAATAATAATAGTTCGTCCATCAGGTATGATGATGACCTTAACAACACCAGAGGAATAAAGAACAGAAATTGTTGAGAATTTCAACACATGGACAATAATAATAATAGTTGGTCCATCAGGTATGATGATGACCTTAACAACACCAGAGGAATAAAGAACAGAAATTGTTGAGAATTTCAACACATGGACAATAATAATAATAGTTGGTCCATCAGGTATGATGATGACCTTAACAACACCAGAGGAATAAAGAACAGAAATTGTTGAGAATTTCAACACATGGACAATAATAATAATAGTTCGTCCATCAGGTATGATGATGACCTTAACAACACCAGAGGAATAAAGAACAGAAATTGTTGAGAATTTCAACACATGGACAATAATAATAATAGTTGGTCCATCAGGTATGATGATGACCTTAACAACACCAGAGGAATAAAGAACAGAAATTGTTGAGAATTTCAACACATGGACAATAATAATAATAGTTGGTCCATCAGGTATGATGATGACCTTAACAACACCAGAGGAATAAAGAACAGAAATTGTTGAGAATTTCAACACATGGACAATAATAAGAATAGTTGGTCCATCAGGTATGATGATGACCTTAACAACACCAGAGGAATAAAGAACAGAAATTGTTGAGAATTTCAACACATGGACAATAATAATAATAGTTGGTCCATCAGGTATGATGATGACCTTAACAACACCAGAGGAATAAAGAACAGAAATTGTTGAGAATTTCAACACATGGACAATAATAATAATAGTTGGTCCATCAGCTATGATGATGACCTTAACAACACCAGAGGAATAAAGAACAGAAATTGTTGAGAATTTCAACACATGGACAATAATAAGAATAGTTGGTCCATCAGGTATGATGATGACCTTAACAACACCAGAGGAATAAAGAACAGAAATTGTTGAGAATTTCAACACATGGACAATAATAATAATAGTTGGTCCATCAGGTATGATGATGACCTTAACAACACCAGAGGAATAAAGAACAGAAATTGTTGAGAATTTCAACACATGGACAATAATAATAATAGTTGGTCCATCAGGTATGATGATGACCTTAACAACACCAGAGGAATAAAGAACAGAAATTGTTGAGAATTTCAACACATGGACAATAATAATAATAGTTGGTCCATCAGGTATGATGATGACCTTAACAACACCAGAGGAATAAAGAACAGAAATTGTTGAGAATTTCAACACATGGACAATAATAATAATAGTTGGTCCATCAGGTATGATGATGACCTTAACAACACCAGAGGAATAAAGAACAGAAATTGTTGAGAATTTCAACACATGGACAATAATAATAATAGTTGGTCCATCAGCTATGATGATGACCTTAACAACACCAGAGGAATAAAGAACAGAAATTGTTGAGAATTTCAACACATGGACAATAATAATAATAATTGGTCCATCAGGTATGATGATGACCTTAACAACACCAGAGGAATAAAGAACAGAAATTGTTGAGAATTTCAACACATGGACAATAATAATAATAGTTGGTCCATCAGGTATGATGATGACCTTAACAACACCAGAGGAATAAAGAACAGAAATTGTTGAGAATTTCAACACATGGACAATAATAATAATAGTTGGTCCATCAGCTATGATGATGACCTTAACAACACCAGAGGAATAAAGAACAGAAATGGTTGAGAATTTCAACACATGGACAATAATAATAATAGTTGGTCCATCAGCTATGATGATGACCTTAACAACACCAGAGGAATAAAGAACAGAAATTGTTGAGAATTTCAACACATGGACAATAATAATAATAGTTGGTCCATCAGGTATGATGATGACCTTAACAACACCAGAGGAATAAAGAACAGAAATTGTTGAGAATTTCAACACATGGACAATAATAATAATAGTTGGTCCATCAGGTATGATGATGACCTTAACAACACCAGAGGAATAAAGAACAGAAATTGTTGAGAATTTCAACACATGGACAATAATAATAATAGTTGGTCCATCAGGTATGATGATGACCTTAACAACACCAGAGGAATAAAGAACAGAAATTGTTGAGAATTTCAACACATGGACAATAATAATAATAGTTGGTCCATCAGGTATGATGATGACCTTAACAACACCAGAGGAATAAAGAACAGAAATTGTTGAGAATTTCAACACATGGACAATAATAATAATAGTTGGTCCATCAGCTATGATGATGACCTTAACAACACCAGAGGAATAAAGAACAGAAATTGTTGAGAATTTCAACACATGGACAATAATAATAATAGTTGGTCCATCAGGTATGATGATGACCTTAACAACACCAGAGGAATAAAGAACAGAAATTGTTGAGAATTTCAACACATGGACAATAATAATAATAGTTGGTCCATCAGGTATGATGATGACCTTAACAACACCAGAGGAATAAAGAACAGAAATTGTTGAGAATTTCAACACATGGACAATAATAATAACAGTTGGTCCATCAGGTATGATGATGACCTTAACAACACCAGAGGAATAAAGAACAGAAATTGTTGAGAATTTCAACACATGGACAATAATAATAATAGTTGGTCCATCAGGTATGATGATGACCTTAACAACACCAGAGGAATAAAGAACAGAAATTGTTGAGAATTTCAACACATGGACAATAATAATAATAGTTGGTCCATCAGGTATGATGATGACCTTAACAACACCAGAGGAATAAAGAACAGAAATTGTTGAGAATTTCAACACATGGACAATAATAATAATAGTTGGTCCATCAGGTATGATGATGACCTTAACAACACCAGAGGAATAAAGAACAGAAATTGTTGAGAATTTCAACACATGGACAATAATAATGATAGTTGGTCCATCAGGTATGATGATGACCTTAACAACACCAGAGGAATAAAGAACAGAAATTGTTGAGAATTTCAACACATGGACAATAATAATAATAGTTGGTCCATCAGGTATGATGATGACCTTAACAACACCAGAGGAATAAAGAACAGAAATTGTTGAGAATTTCAACACATGGACAATAATAATAATAGTTGGTCCATCAGGTATGATGATGACCTTAACAACACCAGAGGAATAAAGAACAGAAATTGTTGAGAATTTCAACACATGGACAATAATAATAATAGTTCGTCCATCAGGTATGATGATGACCTTAACAACACCAGAGGAATAAAGAACAGAAATTGTTGAGAATTTCAACACATGGACAATAATAATAATAGTTCGTCCATCAGGTATGATGATGACCTTAACAACACCAGAGGAATAAAGAACAGAAATTGTTGAGAATTTCAACACATGGACAATAATAATAATAGTTGGTCCATCAGGTATGATGATGACCTTAACAACACCAGAGGAATAAAGAACAGAAATTGTTGAGAATTTCAACACATGGACAATAATAATAATAGTTGGTCCATCAGGTATGATGATGACCTTAACAACACCAGAGGAATAAAGAACAGAAATTGTTGAGAATTTCAACACATGGACAATAATAATAATAGTTGGTCCATCAGGTATGATTGTCAGGGTTAGGATTTGAATTGCCGTGCTAGGTCACGCATTGTTTATTACATGGCATCATTGATTTTAGCCAGTGCAAACGTCCTTGAACTATTCCCGTGGACAGTTTGTTTTTGTAACGCTTTTCTTAGAGATGGAAAGAAAGTGGGTCAGGATAGAACGAATGGATAAATTAACAGTGACGATGCAGTTTTCGACCCCGTGGTTTGGGTGTACTTTAACAGAGAAAGACGGGGCGAATAAGGAGTGAATAAATTCGTACATAAAACGTTTAGGGTGTAGAGACTTTGCGAACGGTTTTGATATAGTTTATAACTTTGTCTGTTACTATTAATAGAATCTAGTGGCGCTGCGAGCGGAGCTCGAAGTGGATGCACCAATCGAATTTGAGCAGTCACGTGGACTTGCAGAAGATTTGGCCGAAGCCATCTTGAGATTTAATCACTTCCATGTAGAGTTCCAGCTACGAAGGTCGTCGGCTAGAGGTTCAGCCAGAGAGAACCAACAGACTGTTAACGTCTTGTCTATGTCCTGGATAGACAATGAAAATGATCCACAGCTATTTTCTCCAGTTCCCTGAAATCGTTTCAGGGAACCAATCGTAAGTCCATCAAAATGATTCGAGATGATGTGAATCTGACCCTAACTTTCCAGTAGAAGTGCGACCAAAGGAATGCAAGACCATAAAGTTTTACTTGCAATTAAGATCTAGAAAGAGTGACTGATATACACATTTGTAAATTGTAATTGATGTGTCTGGATGAGGCTGGGGATTGCCAGCCCATCCTAGAACAGATCTAGATCTATCTTAACTACGTCAGTGTGTCTTGACGGTTTGATCCTTTATAAGCAGTTAAATGAGTTAATATTGTCGTCTGAGACCTAAGTATATCATTTGTGAGATAGTAGGCAGTCTATATTTCTGAAGATAAATAATTACTAAGTAAACTGTGTATGAATCAGAATGATATAGAGTTTCAAATCTTTTAAGAATCTAGAGGAGATTTATAGTTATGTATTTTAGTATTTTCATTTGATGCTGCTGATGTTGTCTTTTGATATGTAAGATAGACGAAATTGTTAGGACTTTTAAGTAATAAATTTGTGGCCCTACAAGGTCCTTGATATAACCTACTCGAAATTGTTATTAGTGTATGTGGCATGGTATGGCAGAGTGATTTCTAAAACCTCTCGATATTTATTAAAAATGCAGTCGAACACGTAAATTGATAATTAACCATCCCCGTAAAACACGAGCACAGTAATCCCCATCTGTAACACCCTTCTTTGAACTCGTAACACTCGAGGACCCAGCTCGTAACACTGCAGGGCACACCCCTTGGTGAACCTGTAACACTGGAGAGGGACCCTTAAAGAACCTTAGATAACGCCATGCCGCTTAGATAAATTATTTAACACCTATTGTATTTTTTATTCCATCATTTAATATTGTACTTTTGTAATATTATGTTTTCAGGTCTTTTATTATAGAGTTTAAGCAATTTGTATTAATCTAATATTTTGTATTTCAATTTCATATGGTGAACATCCCATTGACCCGTGGACACCGGCGAGGGAACCCTTTCACCGTCCAGATCTACCTCAGACAGAAATACAGTTTTGGGCTTGGAGCTATGGATTGAGGATATTAACATCAGAATTCCTCAAAAATAAAGATAAGTGATCCATCTATCTAACAGTCTTGGGGAGGGCGACGTACTTTCCGCTCTGTGTGTGTATTCCAGGCCATTTTACTATTTATTATATGTTTAGTTTAAGTGCGGGAGGTTGGTTGGGATCATAGGTTAGCATATCTTCTTTGCCATTACGAAGGATATTGGAGGCCTTGGTGGCTATGTAAAATAACTCGGGGGGATTTGCTTCTCTGTGAATAGTTCTATTAGGGATCCATTATTCGTATAGATTGTGGCGTTCTTTTCCTTCCTCACATTTCTTTAGGAAGATGTCTCTCCTGTTTCTTCTTAAACTATCTGTAATATAAGTTAGGACTTGTAGGGTCTGTTATCGTTCGTTTTACTCGTCAGTATACGTCCTGTTTATTGTATTTTTTTTTTTTGCTTATAAACTTTAAACTACTATAATAACATTGATATGTTTACAATATATGCCTGAGGTGTTTCACGTGCTAAAACCACGTTGAATTGTAATCTGGTATTGATATATGAGAGAGAGAGGAATATAATAATTTTTGGTTCACGTGACAATTTCACGTTGAAGATAGATCTAGAGAGAATAATTTTGCAGTGGTAACAGAAGACACTGCGTGTGCGTGTTTTGAGAAGAGAGAGAATTTTGAGAGTGTTTTGAGAACACAGAGATATTTCGAATTTGTCGTGTTGAGAGAGAGATATATTTTTGATTCATCGCATTGAGAGAGCGATTCGTTTTTTGACAGTGATAACAGAGGACACTGGTTCGTCGCGTTGAGAGAGACGTAAAATTTTGAGAGTGATCACTCGAGACATTAATTTATCGCAGTAAAGGCGATATATAGTATTTTATTGCAGTGGGAGCAACGGATAGACGGCACTGCCTTACTAGATTTCATTGAGAGAGAGAGAGATAAAGTTTTTGCAGTTTAAGTGATACTGCCTGTAATTTTCAGAGAGAGATAAAGTGTTTGCAGTTTAAGTGATACTGCCTATAATTTTGAGAGAGAGAGATAGAACGTTCTTTTCGCGAAGCAGTGCTAACATAAGACACTGAGTTAATATTAACAGTCAATAACTGTTCATATAATATAATTGATACCGCGATATACCTTAATAGTAGGTAAATACTTACTATTTACAGACTTTAACATATCATGGCTGAGTTTCTTAAATATTTAGAATCTGCCAAAGTTCTGGGCATACCAGAGGAAGAACGCGCCGCGTGGTGCGAACGACACGTACAACAAGACCGAGAGCGCGAGGATCGAAAAGAAGCAAGAGAAAGAGAAAGAGAAAAAGAAGAAAGAGAAAGAGAAAAAGAAGTAGAAAGAGAAAAGGAAAGAGAAAGAGAAAGGGAGAAAGAAAGAGAGAGAGAAAAGGAAAGACAGCATGAACTCGCAATGAAAAAGTTAGAGCAACAATCGCTTGTAACACCCACTACTGCCACCAATTCTTATGCTACTAAACCAAAACTACCACCATTTAATGAAAAACTCGACCGGATCGACGCATATTTACATCGGTTCGAGTTACACGCTAAATGCGTCGGATGGCAGCAGGCGATGTACAGTTCATGCCTGTCCAATTTATTAACAGGTAAGGCTTTAGAGGTATTTCACAGCCTTAAAGTAGAAGATGCCAACGATTATGACAAGCTTAAAACAGCACTGCTTAAGCGATTCCAGCATACCGAGGATGGCTTCCATCAAAGATTTCGCTCATGTAAACCTGAGCCATCTGAAAATTTCTCAACTTATGTCAATCGGTTGAAACATTATTTAGATCGCTGGATTGAGCTCGCGAACGTAACTACCGGAAATTATTCCCAACTTTACGATTTGGTCTTAAAGGACCAAATCTATACCGCATGTCATTCCGATTTAGTCGCCCACCTTAAAGAGAGGGCTCCGACATCCTCTGAAGAAATCACATCGTGCGCCGAACGATACGCGTCCGCCCACCCAAATCGTCCTTTGGCAAAGCCTTCAACTACAACACCGTGTTATGCCAACGTAGGCAAAGGAGCGCCAACCGGACACGATCGTTCAAGGCCGACTCGTCGTCAGGCCCCAAATTCACGCTTTCAATCAGAGCCGCCTTTTTGTAGACAGAGAGATTTTCCGAATCGAGGTAATGTATCCCCGCGTCGAGGATACCAGAGTTATTCTTTTTACGAGCCTCGCCCATATTATCGTGGCAACTATCCAGGCCAACAATATAACCGGCCTCAGGGACCGCCGCGACGAGTGCATTTTGATGATAATCATAATTATAATAGACCGCAGAGTCTTCCCTATCGTGGAAACGATCCTAATCGTACTATATGTTATAAGTGTAATAGGGTAGGCCACATACAGAGATTTTGTAACGTGAAATTGGAATCCGCAAATGCCTGCTCGGTTAAACCTACACTTTATGAGACTGACGGTCATTCTGAATCTTCATCGCAATCAAAGACTATTCCAGTCATGTCCGCCCTACATGAACTGGGTGAATTAACATTTTACCAGGGCCGCGTGAACGCGATTCGCGCTTCTGTTCTACGTGACTCCGGATGCACGACTATCGGCGTTCGACAGTCACTAGTCCGTCCAACACAATTTTTGGACAAGGAGGTAACTTGTGTTACTTTTGGCGGATCTGTAGAGCGATTCCGTCTTGCAGAAGTTTATATTGATACACCTTTTCTCACAGGTATTGTTACTGCATGTGTACTGCCTAATCCGGTGGCTGATATAATCATAGGGAATGTACCTCAAGTAAATAAGTTTCCTATCGGTAACTTGGAAATTTGGACTGAGGATGAGAGTGTTGCTTGTGCGACAACACGCCTACAATCGAGTCGACGACCGGACAGTCCATTGAGTAATCCTACTATTGAAGTGAACATAACGTCTAGTGCATTTCATGATGAGCAACATTCAGATCCCACATTGAAACATTTGTTTGCTAAGGTTGATCCTACCGCACCGAATACCTCTAAGTTTCTTATTAAAGATGACTTATTATATCGTAATTTTCAGAGTAAGCGAGAGACCGTTATGCAACTTGTGGTACCAAGATCTTTTCGTCGCGACATTATTCGTCTCGCGCATGACACTTCCTTGGCAGGTCACCAGGGAAAGGCCAGAACTAAGTCTCGAATACTATCGCAATTTTTTTGGCCCAGTATTTACGCAGATGTAAACCGGTTCGTATCAACATGTGACGTATGTCAGAGACGTACTCCTAAGGGAAGAGCATCGCGAGCTCCTCTGCAGGAGATGCCTATGGTCTCCAGACCATTTGAGCGCGTTGCCGTAGATATAGTTGGTCCCCTACACAAGTCAGACAGAGGACATCGTTTTATACTTTCTGTCATTGACTACGCAACCCGTTGGCCAGAGGCCATTCCGCTAAAAGACATTTCAGCTGATCATGTCGCTGAAGCCCTTATTACTATTTTTTCGCGTCTTGGGTTTCCGGTTGAAATTTTATCGGACAGAGGTCCACAGTTTACCTCTGAGCTTTTTAAGAAAGTCTTGGAGTTGGTCGGGATTAAACAAAGATTGACATCTCCATATCACCCACAGCCTAATGGCTGCTGTGAACGTTGGAATGCTACTATGAAAAGTATGCTTGCACGAGTTTCCGCCGACAAACCCAGTGATTGGGATCGACAACTCCCCGCTATTCTTTTTGCATACCGAGAACTACCGAACGCATCGACAGGTTTTTCCCCCTTTGAATTATTGTATGGTCGTAAGCCGCGTGGTCCAATGGCCATACTCCATGATTTATTCGCCGGATCAGACACCGACGACAATGATACGCGGTCTGCATATCAATACGTTGTAGACTTACGCCAGCGAATACTTAACGCATGTCAGCTCGCACAAAAATCTTCAGCTGCGCATGCGAGTCTTTATAAACAATATCGTGATCAAGGTAGCCGTTTGCGAACCTTGACCGTCGGAGACCAAACTCTTGTTCTCCTTCCGGAGACCAAAAATAAACTCCTTCTTACATGGAAGGGACCTTTTAAAGTTCTAAAGAGACTTTCTCGAGTAAATTATCTTATCAAGATTCGAGGACAGGACAAAGTCTTCCATATAAATATGTTAAAGCAATACCTGTCCGACGATGATAATCGGCAGAATAATCGCCGAAATGTGGTTGCACAGGCCAATGCGGCCTTGGTTTCAGTTGACGATGATGATCCTATCAAGATAGAGAATTCAATCCCCGCACTTCGATCTTCTGAAAACACTTCGGATGTGAATATAAATCCAGATTTATCTGAATCGCAAAGACAAGATTTAAGAGATTTGCTTAACGAGTTTACTACAGTCTTTACTGATCTGCCAGGTAATACTTCCTTGGTACAGCATGTTATAAGATTAAAGACGGATGTACCCGTCTTTGTTAAACCATACCCGCGTCCGCTGCACGCACAAGAGACTATAATAACCGAGGTACGTAACATGTTTCACCTGGGAGTGATAGAACGATCGACGAGCCCATATAACTCACCCATCGTCTTAGTCAAGAAAAAAGATGATACCGTGCGTTTTTGTATTGACTATCGTAAACTTAATGAGGTTACGATATATGACGCTGAACCGATTCCCAACCAGGAGAATCTTTTTGCTCAGTTAGCGAGGGCAACGATTTTTTCTAAAATCGATCTTTCCAAAGGTTATTGGCAAATTCCGCTTGATGAGAGTAGCAAGCAATATACCGCTTTTCAGACTCCGTTGGGTCTTATGCAGTGGCGCTATATGCCTTTCGGGTTAGTTACAGCCCCTGCTACTTTCGCCCGTATGATGACAATATTGCTCCAGGGTATGAATTCCGTATTGTCGTATTTTGACGACATTTCTATTTATGAAACCGATTGGTCGGGCCACCTCGCAGCCCTACGACAAGTTTTTATTGCTCTTCGTCGAGCTGGCCTTACGGCGAAACCCAGTAAGGTATTTTTAGGCTACAATAAAATTAATTTTCTGGGCCATACAATTGCCCACGGCGTTCAGACTCCTGATGACAAGAAGATAACTACCATCTTAAAGCTCCAACCACCTCGAACTAAGAAAGAAGTTCGTAGTTTATTGGGCTTTCTTAACTATTATAGGAAATTCATTCCAAATTTTTCTTCGCTTACAGCTCCGTTATCGGACCTCACAAGAAAGAATTTTCCTAATAAAGTGAAATGGACAACCGAATGTGCTGATACACTTCGTACCGTTCAACAATTGTTTTCCACTTCCCCCATTCTCATACTACCAGACATAAACCAAACATTTATTATCCGCACTGATGCGTCGGACAAGGGATTGGGAGCTGTGTTATTACAGGAACGAGACGATACTTTGCGGCCATGTCTATACGCCAGCCGCAAGTTGCTGGATAGGGAATGCCGCTATGCAATTATCGAGCGAGAGTGCCTCGCTATCATTTTTGCTGTAAACGCATTTTCGAGATATCTACTTATGTCCGAGTTTATAATTGAAACGGACCATCGTCCGTTGTTATTCTTAAAGACTAACAGGGCTAAAAATGCTCGATTAACGAGGTGGAGTCTTGCACTCCAGGAATACCGCTTTGGTATCCGGTCTATCCCGGGCGGTGACAATTCCCAAGCTGATATTTTGTCACGTCTCATTTAATTTCCTATTAAAGAGTGTTGTGTCTTGTATTGGGGTTGGATAGTGCTTGTCCCCCTCAATTCTAGACGGTGGATGGATTCACATTTATCTTGTTCATTACTTTATGAACCATTTTTACAATCCTTTTTTGTGAATATCCTTTTTCCACCAGCGTCATTCCTGACTGTGACCTGAACTTCTGGCAAACCTGACGCCCTTGTCAGCGGGTCAATGAGATGAAGACATGGCAAACCAAGCTACCAGAGCTACTGCTGCCATTGGATACCACAGTATTTTAATTAACAATATATTGTGTGTGAATGTCTATATAAGCAGCAATTGTGTGTGTTGACTATATAGTTATAAGCCTATTCCTTCAGTAAGGCTTCATTATTTGATAATAGTTATACTTTAATCCAGCAGTATACAGTGATATACTCATTATTATTATAGATGTTTCTGAGAATTTTGATTGTGTGCAGTAAGAATGTTTAAATAGAATAAATTCTATAGAACGTGGCATCAATAATTGTATGCTTTTTGTCCATCCAATATGCACGTTCTTAGTTAGATTTTTCTTCTCAAGCTTAAGGCTCATCTTTCTACAGTCCTACTTAAGCCCCTACCACAATAACTTTGGGATTTCTTGGATCCTATCGTGTAAATTTTATTTAAAATTTTCACTGGGGTGGGGGATATGTCAGGGTTAGGATTTGAATTGCCGTGCTAGGTCACGCATTGTTTATTACATGGCATCATTGATTTTAGCCAGTGCAAACGTCCTTGAACTATTCCCGTGGACAGTTTGTTTTTGTAACGCTTTTCTTAGAGATGGAAAGAAAGTGGGTCAGGATAGAACGAATGGATAAATTAACAGTGACGATGCAGTTTTCGACCCCGTGGTTTGGGTGTACTTTAACAGAGAAAGACGGGGCGAATAAGGAGTGAATAAATTCGTACATAAAACGTTTAGGGTGTAGAGACTTTGCGAACGGTTTTGATATAGTTTATAACTTTGTCTGTTACTATTAATAGAATCTAGTGGCGCTGCGAGCGGAGCTCGAAGTGGATGCACCAATCGAATTTGAGCAGTCACGTGGACTTGCAGAAGATTTGGCCGAAGCCATCTTGAGATTTAATCACTTCCATGTAGAGTTCCAGCTACGAAGGTCGTCGGCTAGAGGTTCAGCCAGAGAGAACCAACAGACTGTTAACGTCTTGTCTATGTCCTGGATAGACAATGAAAATGATCCACAGCTATTTTCTCCAGTTCCCTGAAATCGTTTCAGGGAACCAATCGTAAGTCCATCAAAATGATTCGAGATGATGTGAATCTGACCCTAACTTTCCAGTAGAAGTGCGACCAAAGGAATGCAAGACCATAAAGTTTTACTTGCAATTAAGATCTAGAAAGAGTGACTGATATACACATTTGTAAATTGTAATTGATGTGTCTGGATGAGGCTGGGGATTGCCAGCCCATCCTAGAACAGATCTAGATCTATCTTAACTACGTCAGTGTGTCTTGACGGTTTGATCCTTTATAAGCAGTTAAATGAGTTAATATTGTCGTCTGAGACCTAAGTATATCATTTGTGAGATAGTAGGCAGTCTATATTTCTGAAGATAAATAATTACTAAGTAAACTGTGTATGAATCAGAATGATATAGAGTTTCAAATCTTTTAAGAATCTAGAGGAGATTTATAGTTATGTATTTTAGTATTTTCATTTGATGCTGCTGATGTTGTCTTTTGATAAGTAAGATAGACGAAATTGTTAGGACTTTTAAGTAATAAATTTGTGGCCCTACAAGGTCCTTGATATAACCTACTCGAAATTGTTATTAGTGTATGTGGCATGGTATGGCAGAGTGATTTCTAAAACCTCTCGATATTTATTAAAAATGCAGTCGAACACGTAAATTGATAATTAACCATCCCCGTAAAACACGAGCACAGTAATCCCCATCTGTAACACCCTTCTTTGAACTCGTAACACTCGAGGACCCAGCTCGTAACACTGCAGGGCACACCCCTTGGTGAACCTGTAACAATGATGATGACCTTAACAACACCAGAGGAATAAAGAACAGAAATTGTTGAGAATTTCAACACATGGACAATAATAATAATAGTTGGTCCATCAGCTATGATGATGACCTTAACAACACCAGAGGAATAAAGAACAGAAATTGTTGAGAATTTCAACACATGGACAATAATAATAATAGTTGGTCCATCAGGTATGATGATGACCTTAACAACACCAGAGGAATAAAGAACAGAAATTGTTGAGAATTTCAACACATGGACAATAATAATAATAGTTGGTCCATCAGGTATGATGATGACCTTAACAACACCAGAGGAATAAAGAACAGAAATTGTTGAGAATTTCAACACATGGACAATAATAATAATAGTTGGTCCATCAGGTATGATGATGACCTTAACAACACCAGAGGAATAAAGAACAGAAATTGTTGAGAATTTCAACACATGGACAATAATAATAATAGTTCGTCCATCAGGTATGATGATGACCTTAACAACACCAGAGGAATAAAGAACAGAAATTGTTGAGAATTTCAACACATGGACAATAATAATAATAGTTGGTCCATCAGGTATGATGATGACCTTAACAACACCAGAGGAATAAAGAACAGAAATTGTTGAGAATTTCAACACATGGACAATAATAATAATAGTTGGTCCATCAGGTATGATGATGACCTTAACAACACCAGAGGAATAAAGAACAGAAATTGTTGAGAATTTCAACACATGGACAATAATAATAATAGTTCGTCCATCACGTATGATGATGACCTTAACAACACCAGAGGAATAAAGAACAGAAATTGTTGAGAATTTCAACACATGGACAATAATAATAATAGTTGGTCCATCAGGTATGATGATGACCTTAACAACACCAGAGGAATAAAGAACAGAAATTGTTGAGAATTTCAACACATGGACAATAATAATAATAGTTGGTCCATCAGGTATGATGATGACCTTAACAACACCAGAGGAATAAAGAACAGAAATTGTTGAGAATTTCAACACATGGACAATAATAAGAATAGTTGGTCCATCAGGTATGATGATGACCTTAACAACACCAGAGGAATAAAGAACAGAAATTGTTGAGAATTTCAACACATGGACAATAATAATAATAGTTCGTCCATCAGCTATGATGATGACCTTAACAACACCAGAGGAATAAAGAACAGAAATTGTTGAGAATTTCAACACATGGACAATAATAATAATAGTTGGTCCATCAGCTATGATGATGACCTTAACAACACCAGAGGAATAAAGAACAGAAATTGTTGAGAATTTCAACACATGGACAATAATAAGAATAGTTGGTCCATCAGGTATGATGATGACCTTAACAACACCAGAGGAATAAAGAACAGAAATTGTTGAGAATTTCAACACATGGACAATAATAATAATAGTTGGTCCATCAGGTATGATGATGACCTTAACAACACCAGAGGAATAAAGAACAGAAATTGTTGAGAATTTCAACACATGGACAATAATAATAATAGTTGGTCCATCAGGTATGATGATGACCTTAACAACACCAGAGGAATAAAGAACAGAAATTGTTGAGAATTTCAACACATGGACAATAATAATAATAGTTGGTCCATCAGGTATGATGATGACCTTAACAACACCAGAGGAATAAAGAACAGAAATTGTTGAGAATTTCAACACATGGACAATAATAATAATAGTTGGTCCATCAGCTATGATGATGACCTTAACAACACCAGAGGAATAAAGAACAGAAATTGTTGAGAATTTCAACACATGGACAATAATAATAATAGTTGGTCCATCAGGTATGATGATGACCTTAACAACACCAGAGGAATAAAGAACAGAAATTGTTGAGAATTTCAACACATGGACAATAATAATAATAGTTGGTCCATCAGGTATGATGATGACCTTAACAACACCAGAGGAATAAAGAACAGAAATTGTTGAGAATTTCAACACATGGACAATAATAATAATAGTTGGTCCATCAGGTATGATGATGACCTTAACAACACCAGAGGAATAAAGAACAGAAATTGTTGAGAATTTCAACACATGGACAATAATAATAACAGTTCGTCCATCAGGTATGATGATGACCTTAACAACACCAGAGGAATAAAGAACAGAAATTGTTGAGAATTTCAACACATGGACAATAATAATAATAGTTGGTCCATCAGGTCTGATGATGACCTTAACAACACCAGAGGAATAAAGAACAGAAATTGTTGAGAATTTCAACACATGGACAATAATAATAATAGTTGGTCCATCAGCTATGATGATGACCTTAACAACACCAGAGGAATAAAGAACAGAAATTGTTGAGAATTTCAACACATGGACAATAATAATAATAGTTGGTCCATCAGGTATGATGATGACCTTAACAACACCAGAGGAATAAAGAACAGAAATTGTTGAGAATTTCAACACATGGACAATAATAATAATAGTTGGTCCATCAGCTATGATGATGACCTTAACAACACCAGAGGAATAAAGAACAGAAATTGTTGAGAATTTCAACACATGGACAATAATAATAATAGTTGGTCCATCAGGTATGATGATGACCTTAACAACACCAGAGGAATAAAGAACAGAAATTGTTGAGAATTTCAACACATGGACAATAATAATAACAGTTGGTCCATCAGCTATGATGATGACCTTAACAACACCAGAGGAATAAAGAACAGAAATTGTTGAGAATTTCAACGCATGGACAATAATAATAATAGTTGGTCCATCAGGTATGATGATGACCTTAACAACACCAGAGGAATAAAGAACAGAAATTGTTGAGAATTTCAACACATGGATAATAATAATAATAGTTGGTCCATCAGGTATGATGATGACCTTAACAACACCAGAGGAATAAAGAACAGAAATTGTTGAGAATTTCAACACATGGACAATAATAATAATAGTTGGTCCATCAGGTATGATGATGACCTTAACAACACCAGAGGAATAAAGAACAGAAATTGTTGAGAATTTCAACACATGGACAATAATAATAATAGTTGGTCCATCAGGTATGATGATGACCTTAACAACACCAGAGGAATAAAGAACAGAAATTGTTGAGAATTTCAACACATGGACAATAATAAT
The DNA here is from genome assembly GCA_963931925.1 of Onchidella celtica. Lineage (NCBI taxonomy): Eukaryota > Metazoa > Mollusca > Gastropoda > Systellommatophora > Onchidiidae > Onchidella > Onchidella celtica. The sequence goes on along the minus strand of OZ007572.1, from coordinate 59,307,221 downwards.
AATAGTTCGTCCATCAGCTATGATGATGACCTTAACAACACCAGAGGAATAAAGAACAGAAATTATTGAGAATTTCAACACATGGACAATAATAATAATAGTTGGTCCATCAGCTATGATGATGACCTTAACAACACCAGAGGAATAAAGAACAGAAATTGTTGAGAATTTCAACACATGGACAATAATAATAATAGTTGGTCCATCAGCTATGATGATGACCTTAACAACACCAGAGGAATAAAGAACAGAAATTGTTGAGAATTTCAACACATGGACAATAATAATAATAGTTGGTCCATCAGGTATGATGATGACCTTAACAACACCAGAGGAATAAAGAACAGAAATTGTTGAGAATTTCAACACATGGACAATAATAATAATAGTTCGTCCATCAGCTATGATGATGACCTTAACAACACCAGAGGAATAAAGAACAGAAATTGTTGAGAATTTCAACACATGGACAATAATAATAATAGTTGGTCCATCAGCTATGATGATGACCTTAACAACACCAGAGGAATAAAGAACAGAAATTGTTGAGAATTTCAACACATGGACAATAATAATAATAGTTCGTCCATCACGTATGATGATGACCTTAACAACACCAGAGGAATAAAGAACAGAAATTGTTGAGAATTTCAACACATGGACAATAATAATAATAGTTGGTCCATCACGTATGATGATGACCTTAACAACACCAGAGGAATAAAGAACAGAAATTGTTGAGAATTTCAACACATGGACAATAATAATAATAGTTGGTCCATCAGGTATGATGATGACCTTAACAACACCAGAGGAATAAAGAACAGAAATTGTTGAGAATTTCAACACATGGACAATAAAGAGAACTAAAGGACACAGAGGACAGTATGGAAAGACTGTTCTTTCATGACTTATGGCTTCTCATGTGACTGATAAGTCCTATTTTTGCCCTGCAGACCCTTCCGCATAAATGACAAGAGTGCTCCGTTGGTTCAGTACCACTGGGCCTTTTCTTGCGCCGTTCTCTTTTTTTGATAGCCTGCTGGACTCTGTCAGCTTCCTATGCTTTGCTGCCTCTGGTAAGGGCCGCCCTCCAATTTGCACGATCAAGCGAGAGCTTTTCCCACTCACTCACATCAATGGCAAAGGCCTTCAGTGATTGCTTGAGAGTGTCTTTGTAACGTCTCTTTGGGGCCCCAACATTCCTCGTTCCATTGGAGAGCTCAGAGAAGAAGATTTGCTTAGGGAGTCTGGAGTCGGGCATTCTGACAACATGTCCTGCCCAACACCTTCTAAAATAAAAACGAACTAAAGAGCTCACTACTCTGACAACAGCACTCACTTCTCAAGTTTTCAGTCTCGATGCCTCAACGGGTGTGTCAGTGTGACACAAGTCAGGTTTGACCAAATTTAGGGCAATAATTTTTTTATTTTATTATTACTTTCAATGGTTCTACATTTCATTGCACTGGTGTGTAAATTTATTTTCCATCAACCTTGAGAACCTGTGCCAAATTGCTTGGCTGGCCAGGGGTTGCTAGTGTTTGTTTTAGGCAAATTGTTTCTCATAAAACAAGATTTGGGGAAGGGGTGGGAGGGTGCGCCTTAAGTTAAGGTGCGAGGAATGGAGTGAGGAGTGTCATGATCACATTAGGATCATAAATGCCGTGCTAGGTCACGACGTCAGTGAGTTAATTTTTACGATCTTGTTGATTATAACCAGCGTAATTTGTCCTTGAGCTGTTCTCGTGAACAGTTTGTTTTGAAACACCTTTTTTTCTGATAGATGGAGAGAAGGAGGGGCGAGACAGAATAAATGTATAGCTAGGAATGACAGAGCAGTTCTCGACCCCGTGATTTTGATTAACATAGATAAGGGGCGAGTAAAGGTAGTTTATTTAGACGCTTAGTTGGCGTTCGGAAATTCGGGCATAAGAGTAGAAAGCACGGGGGTTGAAGATTTTAGTAGTTAATGTTTCGCATTTTAAATTGTCTAGGTAAAAGTGACCTTGATTTGGCGCAAGGCCGTGACAAGCATAAATTAATATTGCAGGCTGAGCTCCAGCGACTGCACCAATCAAATGTATGAATCTGGACGGGAGGTCGAGACATAGCTTTAGTATTTAAACCCGTGCAGAGCTTAGATAGTGGCCACATGTAGACAATCCATTTACGAAGTGGACGGCGATAGTCCTCAGCCAGATGAGAGACATAGAGACGCAGTTGAGCAGTCCATATTGTGAGGAGCGTGATGTTTTAAAGCTCCAGAGCCTAAGCTACTTGGTTTGATATGAACCCACAGCGTTTACATCCAGCGCTCTTACTCCCAGTGAGGGCCGCATGGTGAGAGTCCATACTAATTTGTAATGATGAAAGTGAACCGTTCTACTTTCTTTTGAAGACAGTTTCAGAGCTACCGCCAGACACGGCATGGTTGTAGAAGCATTCTCCATGGCGTGTCTAGAGGAAATGTCCATATCATAACATGTCTCATTGAATTAATAGAATTTAAACTGTTATATCCGTCGCCACGTGCGCGGATTCTATTTGGCATCTAACTCGTATGACCTGCAAGTAGTTAGAGTGAATAAGTTAGTCTTTATAGAAAGCTGTAGTTTCATTAGTTAGATTCAGTTGCCTTTGAATTGATATTTATATTTATAATTATATTTGTTACATTAATTCCTGTAATTAAACTGCCCTACAGTTCTGCTAAAAAATCAAAGCAATTGATTTATTTAGTTTTTAGAGTGCAAGTATTTTTTTTGTGTGTTCGTCGATTGTGGGAGCGGACCTCGAAAGAGTGTCAGTCGAATTATCCCCATCTAACCCACATCGCGACAAGGAGGAAATGAGTTAGCGGTATCACTATCAGATAAAGGAAATGGAGGTCTTGAACCATGCGATAACGAAAGTAACAAAGAAAAAGCATTAAGGAGAAGGAATAAAATGTTCGAGAAAGACCCATAGTAATAGTATATTATTTCATTAAGCCTATACACGGAGAGAGAACACACTGATGGCTTTCTTTGCCACAATTGCGATTACGTTTGATCTTATGCTGTGAGGTCATTTGTTTGTTCAGTAAACAAAAAAACCAACAAACAACAACTCACCATCACCATCATCATCGTCATCATCACAATTACCACAGTATCACAATTTAGGACTCAAAATCTCTTATCTCTCTGGCTCCTTCCCCTCTTCCTCCCACTATAGCATCATTCAAAAACTCTACTTCAGCCATTATAATTTGCATTGCAACATTCAAATCATTAAAAAAAAAAAAAGGTGATTCAGAGCTTTGGGAATGGATATCATTTCCAGTGAATATAACGTTGCTGTCAATAGTGCCATGACATTCGCGGAATGAGCCAATGCTGAAAAATAATTAGCAGTTTTACTGCAGCTGAGATTAGATAGTCAAAGTCGGGTATTTAGTGATTCACTCAACGGTACTTTTTAATGTTAATGTTCAGTTCTAGCCTCATGTGGGTCAAAATCATCAAATGTCACTGCCAAGAAAACTGCATTTTGCGTTCTGGTGCTGGCCTTGGTTTCTTGCTGGGCGATATATTTTTGCCCAATTCCATTTCCTCGTATGATGTCGAGCATCTGAGTCGTTCGCCTAGATCAGTGGTTCTCAACCTTTTTCAGGCAAACGCCCCGTAGGCTCCAAATTTTCTTTCATTCCCCCTCTCCCCACCCCCACTACCTCAACCCCCCTACTCAACCCCAGCAGGTACATTTCACAAGAAGACACGCTACACACAAATTATGATGTTAAACATTTCAAACTCAATTAATGACAATGGGCATATAGATGATTCATTATAAAAAAAACAGCAGAAAGCATCCTTTATCAATTATACACACACAGAAAGCCGTTTCTGTTCCTAAAACGAACCCATTTCTTACGCCTGCTGTTGAATAAGTCAGTGGCTGTTCGGTGTGGCCGGGGTTCTGAACTCGGTGTGGCCGGGGTTCTGAACTCTGTATGGCCGGGGTTCTAGAAGATGTCAGGAAGTGAAAGGCCGAAACATGTTATGAAAGAATCCACTCTACCTCTGAAGATCGTCATCTGTCTCACTCCACCCGAGGAGTTTCTTACCACCCTCTATTTGCCCCCCCCCCCATTCATCTTCCAGTCATGTTTTGCACCTCCCCCCCCCCCGTTTTTCATTGTTTATGCCCCATAACCACCTTTCTGCATCGTTTTCGCCCCCTTGTCACCTTTTTACTTCGTTTTCGCCCCCCCCCCAATCAAAATCGCCTCTCGGGGGGGGGGGGGGGCGGGATGATATTGCCCACGTTGAGAACCACTGGTCTAAATCGGAGTCACTACCAATGTCGTCAGCACATACTTTATTTGGGGATCTCTCGGGCACTTTCGCTACAGCGAATTTCATTTGGATTATCTTTTAGGAAAAAAACAATAATTCGCGTGAAGTTTCGAGAGCTCACCCCAGTTTAGTCAGCGGCAGAAATTTTCTCCCACACTCATAGAATGTGTGTTGGCCATTGGAAATTTCGAATCTTACCTTTGCCTCAACCAACGCCACTACATACTTTCTATCTCCGCCAAAATCAGAATCAAGAAAAACGAACGAGTAAATAGTGAATTTACCATCAGCATTTTGACAATCTTACAGACAATGCCAACAACAGGTTCACCTCAGGAATCTCAGACTATAAACCAAAAATATTTAATTTCCAAATATAAAAAGAAACATTAACACGATATATTCCAAACCATCGTTCAGGATAACAACACAAAACATCTTCTAACCATAATTCCACAGTCATGAAATAAAAATGAAAACTCATCCACTTGCTAAACAATTGTGTGTAGGCGTTTCTTTTATCTCGACAAATGCTTTTTGCATATTTAAGGCTGCATTATTTCAAGGTCTCAACATTAATATTCGAACTTCCATCAATATAGTAATAATAATTAATATAACTGTTAGATATCACAACAAAATGGTCATTTATATGCTATCTCCTGAGAAGATCCATATCGATATATTTTAGCTTACACATCCAACAACTGCTCACCGCTGCTTTCTCTTCCAGGGGTATTTACATTTTTAACCCTCTGCAACCCAATGTATCTTTTCAAAAACATTTTTGTGTGTGTGCGTAATGTTCTGCATTTGGAACACTTTAATTATCAGCAAATTAATTTTTTCGTGATAAATATATTTTTTCATCCACTTCACCGTTTTCAATCAGTTTTGCAAAATTCAGATTTTTAAACACGAGTCCATATCTTGGCGCTAGAGGGTTAAATGTAATTGCCAGATTTTCCTTTCCAAAGACGTGCCTCAAGTCTGGTGTCTGACCGTACTCAGTGATGAGCCTAACATGTTCATTGTAATTTATCACAGGCGCAAACAGATTGTGGGAACGTTTCACATTGATTCGAGACTCGTTTGCTGGTGTGGGCTCAGCCAATCAGGGATAATCTTATCAATGATTTTCAACAACTGTACAGAATTCTAAGTGTCTTTGTGCTTGGTGACCAGATAGACCAAACTTCGCGGATCAACGATTCTGACTAATACCAAAATAATACCAGTACAGTATTTGAAAATTGTATAGGCAACAAATCCTCCCCTTACAGTGACATAAGGTTCTATCTTCACTTTCTGGATGAACTGAGTTACAGACTACATACCGTTTCTACAGGTCTTCGCCATTGTGTGCCAAAGTATCAAGCAGATTCGGTGTGTAATTTGTAAGTATTACTAGAAAGAAAAGAGTCGTATCTCTAAAAGCTATGAGCACATGAAACTTCGATTTTCAATTCCTCAAAAGTTGACGGAAGGGAGTTAGAATTTGTCATTGTAAAAATGCAAGGGGGTGAAATCCGGTCTGCGGCCACTCTCATGTCTACTTTAAGCTCCAAGTTATCTAATGGCCTCAACCCCTGCAACTGAGACGTTTTCCCTGTCATTCAAGCGCAGTTTACTTATAAGACAGGTGATGTGATCATGTAGCTTGAACTTGAATAACATCTCCCCTGCTTGTTTCAATGGAGAACAAAGACTGCCTAACAAATATGACAAAAAACCAAACCTTGTGTATGCATTACTGTTTTCAACAGAAAGCTAGTACGGTCCGCTGGTAAATGTATACTCCAAGCAGTAAACAATGTTCTGCAATGATTGATGTTCTAGAAATGACAAAAACAGTCAAGATTGTCACTTGGTGAAAAGGCATTTTCTGTTGGTGGGCAATTGTGGAACAGCATCAGCGTCGACACCGGGAAAAAGTAAAAACATCGTCCCATTTAAAAATAGGCTCAAAACTGACTTGACAAAAAGACTGCTTTCATTGAAACTGAATGATGTCTCTTGTTGATCTCAGAGGTTTGGGGACGAGGGTAGATCACGTGTTTGTTAATGTGTAAAGGTGGGAGCATGATGAATTGATTCTATGTCAATCCTATTTTTAATTTTAGTTCAGCGCTTAAGAGTTGTTTTTCCTGTGGATTATGTGCTATACTGGAATCAAATTATGATAGATTTATTCTCCTTCTTGTGTAGATTACTATGGTGTACATTTTTTGAAATTTGGCGGAATATTTTTTGGAGAATTCAAAGTTCTAAAGTGTTTCAAGGCCATGTTTGGATTAGCATTGTTTGGATGACTCCGACATCTTACATGACATTCAAGTCAGTGACAAAGCACTATCGGATCATTATGTGATATCATTTTCATTAGATATCCCAAAACCTGTGTCCAAGAAACTTAACATTTCGTCCAGAAACATGAAAGGCATCAACATTCTTGATTTTGATAGAGACATTCAAACGGCAGTGTCAATGAACTGTATTCCAACAACTGACTTAGTAAGCTTCTACAACAGCCAGCTCACCAATGTCCTGGACCAGCATGCACCACTGAGAAGTCGGACTATTAGTCAAAGAACATCTGCTCCATGGTACACACTCGAAATAAAGGAAGCCAAAAAACAGCGTCGGGCAGCAGAGAGAAGATGGAAAAAAACCAAATTGACTGTACACAAAGAAATTTATGTGCACAATACTAACAATGTAAAAGAACTTATCCTAAAAGAGAGAAAAAATTATTTTAATGCCAAAATTTTAAAATGTACAAGTTCAAAAGCACTTTTTAGTGTCACTAATGAAATGAAAGGAAAATCTTCTACATCTTTGCCCTCTACAATAGCAACAGCAAGCCTCCCTGACACATTTGGGCAGTATTTTATTAACAAAATTTCTAAGATCAGGAGTGGTCTAGACTATGACTCATGTACATCTGAGTCCAGTAATGACTATTTTAACTGTTTTGATGGTTCATATTTTAATGAGTTTAAGCCTGCAACACCAGAGGAAATTAAAAAGATTATTATGACTTCACCACCCAAATCATGCCCTCTTGACCCTATCCCAACTACTCTTCTGGTTCAATGCCTTGACTCCCTTCTTGATATTATAACATCTATTGTCAATCAATCTCTTCAAACAGGAATTGTTCCAACTTGTTTCAAAGAAGCCATCGTTATTCCATTATTGAAAAAACACAACTTAGACCCTGAAGACCTAAAAAATTATCGCCCAGTTTCTAATCTTTCTTTTATCTCAAAGATCCTAGAAAAAGTAGTATTGGCTCAACTTAAAGATCATTTAAAAGCTAATAACCTCATGGAAAAATTTCAATCTGCATATCGTGAACATCACAGCACTGAAAGTGCACTTCTAAGAATTGTTAATGACATCTTACGATCAAGCGATGAGAGCAACATTACCATTCTTACGTTGCTAGATCTATCAGCCGCTTTTGATACCATTGATCATTCGATACTCCTTGAAAGACTATCTCTAACATCTGGAATCTCTGGCATAGTTTTGTCATGGTTCAAGTCTTACTTGACAAAAAGATCTCAGTCAGTGTTTATTCAAGGTAGTTATTCTACCAAATTCCAACTTAAATACGGAGTACCACAAGGTTCTGTTCTGGGCCCTGTTTCATACACCTTGTACATGTCACCATTAAGTAAAGTTTTTGTATCATACAGTATGAAATATCACATGTATGCAGATGACTCGCAGCTTTATGCAGCATCTCAGTTGGTTGACTTTCCTTCACTTGTGAGTCAAGTTCAAAATTGTTTTGACTCTGTAAAAACCTGGATGCGTACCAGCAAGCTCCAGCTTAACAATGACAAAACCGAGGTTATGCTATGTGCCACTGAATCAAAGCTAAATAAGATTGAAGTCAATGAAATACAACTAGCTGACACTGATATTCATTTTTCAGAGAAAGCAGAAAACCTGGGTGTCTTTTTGGACAAAAATCTTTCCATGGAGTATCAGATTAATTATGTCACCAAATCAATGTTTTTTGAAATACGAAGGATTTCACGTATGAAATCTGTTCTGACTCAGGAAGCAGTGAAAACATTAGTTATCTCCTTGGTTTTGTCTCGCCTTGATTACTGCAATTCACTCTATGCTGGTCTCTCAGATGAAAAGATTTTTAAACTGCAAAAAGCACAAAATTGTGCGGCTCGTTTAATTCTTGGAAAGTCACAATTTGAAAGTAGCACAGAAATGCTCAAAATCCTTCACTGGTTACCAGTAAAAGCCAGAATAGAATACAAAATTGCTGTGTTTTGCTACTGTAGTGTCACAACAACTGCACCTACATACATCAGTGAACTTCTCTGTCCCTATGCTCCTCCCAGGGCCCTGAGATCTCAAGACTCGGGGCTCTTGGTGGAACCTAGGTGCAACCTCAAAACGTTCGGCGACAGGTCATTTAGTAAAATTGGACCTGCATTATGGAACTCACTACCAAATTCCCTGAGATCAGCATGCAGTGTAGAGAGTTTTAAAAAACAACTAAAACCTCACCTGTTTAAAAAATATTTAGATAAATGATTTGTGTGTGTGTGACCGTTCTTTAGTATGTGTGTGTGCGCGTATGGTGGACAATGTTAAGCGCCTTGAGGCCTCGGCGAAAGGCGCTATATAAATGCTCTTATTATTATTATTATTATTATTATTACATTACATTTACAGTAACAGAATTAAAAGTTGTTATTTCCATCAGCAGTTGACATCATGAAAAGATGTTTCTGTAGATGTCATCTGGATGCTTTTCCACCCTGATGTACCAGCAAGATTGAAGGCAGAAGGACATGGGGCACCAGACTACATATCACTCATATCAATGCTTCCCGCACTCAGCTTGCGTGCCACCATAAAACGTTTCATACATTCACATTTTGGCATTTTCAGCTTGTCCAGGCCCAAGGAAGCAGCCAGCTCTCTGTGTGTTCTCCACAGGTCTCTGTGTGAGACATCAACAGTCTTGATCATGATATTTTCTGATATTAGATGTTAGACAGACAGACACATGCACACACACACGAGCGTACACACAGAGAATGACAGATAGATAGGGAGGCAGGCAGATGGATAGACAGAGGACAGAACCTCGGGCGGACAGATAGACAGTCGGACGGACAGACAGACAGACCATTAGGCAGACAGACAGACAGAGGCAGAGAGGGGCGGGCAGGAGAGTATAGGAAAGAATGAACACCGGTGCTCTTCGACGAATATAAAGTTCGATTTCTGACAAAAGAAAGGGTGAGACTCAAAAATCAAACAGTGAAACTGAAAAAAGCTTGAAAGTAATGGCAAAGATTTGTACTTATCAGCATCTGCTACTTTATCATCATCAAAATTTAAAATTGGTTAGTCTGTAAATAAATTCACTGATCTGAGGGCAAACACCTCCCATGAAACAATAACAGAACGAATAAAATTAGTGGGTATAAAAAGTGAGGAAGTGTTAGATTTAGAGGTTGGGACGCCATAGCAACAGCCCTACACATGGCAGAATAACACTTGAACCTACTATAATGGAGCTGTAGAGTGAACATGTAAGCCGCTAAAACTTCCTGACTACCGGTACGTGATAAAAAAATGATGAAACTTGGTGTACTGCCACCATTTTTGACGATAAATTACGTGGACAACTTCGTTTATGACAAATTCAGTCTTTAATATTATTTATCCACCATTTTTGAACCGCAAAACAAGAGACGCATTTTCGTCGAGTGGAACTGAAAAAGTGTGACCGGAAATTGTGTTCTACGGCACTCTTTACACATTGCTGGCCGAAAGTCAACTTTATTATATCTGTGTATTCTGCAAGGAATTGAGGTGTGAAAAAGAGATCTGTTAGTCCTTGCGCTTCCTTGCATCAAATTCAAATGACGCCATCCATTAATGTGACCTAGATCTACCTATGCAGTTGCAAGGAAAATGTGCAATGTTTATCTTGCCCGGGTCGGCTAGTGATAATAATAGTAATAATAATAATAATAATAATAATAATAATAAATGTACATGTGTAATTTATTTTTCCGGTGAAAAAATCAATTATGGTACAAAAACATATGGTTTGGTTTTGTGTACTCACTTTATAACTATGATGAGAACATGGTAAATTACCCAGGTCGTGATGAGCGTCAGCAGAATCATTGCGACTCGCAGTGACCGTGTGGCGAATGAGAAGTACCATAGCTTTTCAAAGGCACTGATGAGGGAAAGGTTCTTTAAAATTAATTGTCAGTGATTTATATATTTACACACATCTACACACATTCCAGGGAAAAAAATGGATCATAGCCCATTGAGTTCTGAGTTTAAGTCTCACGACGGGTCGGTGCTGTAATGACCACTTTGCACCTTTCCTGCCTGTTTTTGGGTACTTCAGGTAAGTTTGGTATTCAGAGCTTTCTCGATTTAAATTTCACAAACAGATTAGATCTAGATCAATATGGTTTCGTATAAACTTTATAACATTGGTAAAATTCTCAAAAATTGTTTTGCATAGCTCTGGCAAGAATTTTGCAAATGTGTGTAGGCTAATGTAAACGTTTATTTAATCAAATTGTAGATCTTAGCATCTTTCATAAACAGGTCCGGATTTAGACGAAGAGAGGCTCTAGGCTATTCTATCTGTAAGTGTAAGGCCCCCCCTCCCTCCCCCTCACCGTGCCCAAATTCCCCACCTTCACGCCTAGGGGAAGTTGAAGAATTTGAGTAACGCCAGTGATGATGATAAGAGTAGGTATTTAAAATTCCGCACCGTGCAATTCCTTCTCGAAAGGACATAAGCTAGGAAAATTACAAGATTTGTTCCGAAACTCGAGTGCACTGTCATATCACATGTAAGAAAAGGCTATGCATGTCACACAAAATATTATGCACATTGGCCTGAGGCGGCGAGCCCCCTACTTCCCCCTCCCCCCTCCAGATTTTGAGGCTCTCGTCTTCAGCCTACCTAACCTAATGGTAAATCCGGTGCTGTTCATAAAAGACAAGACGCGCTGTGGGTCCGCGTCAGAAAATAATTCTTTGATGGATCCGCAAGCCTAGAGCATTGTTTTCCTCTGATATGCATGAAATCTGCACATTGGTCATTCTGTTAAAATAATGCTTTATTGATAGTTGGCAACAGCATGCCACATATTCGGAGGGATCTTCCCCTCTGAGTCAAAAACGATGTCTAAGTTGGGCATGACCCAGTCGGAGTCGACTTGCAATAATTTCATCTCTCCGATTTCGTTGAGATGTATGAGCCCACTGTCCACGTCACCTGATCCAGGTTTGCACTGTAACTCTCCTTCCCCCCCCCCCACCCCATAAATAAAGCTATGCTGACTACGCAAACTAACAGCTGGATCATTTATTTTGCTTTAACACACTCTCTCTCTCTCTCAAAAAAGTATATGCAATATATTAACCCTATGCAGTGACCTCGTGGTTAGAACAGTTGATATTCACGCGAGAGATCCATGTTCCACGATGGCCATGTAACTTCATTAAGTTCTCCATGGAGAGTATTTAGAGTACTCACTCGTTGGTGACCTGACGGGGGCCCAGCCTTTGTCTCTGAATACAGCCTTAAGCTGGGTTCTCATGTGTACGGAAATAGGAACGTCAACGGAAACGACAAAAATTCCTCAAGTAGTGAAACTGAGGGAATATTTACATGATTGTGTACGGGAATACCGTTTCCGTACATATGGAAAATACTCTTTTTTTCGACTGGTTGATGGGTTTTTGCCGTTTCCGTACACATGAAAACCTAGCTTTAAAATGCTGGAAAGGAGCGTAAGAAGCCCAAAACATCCACCTCCTGACACCCACACTCACACCACTCACTACTTATTTATGAGCTTTATTTTTAATAATGTCACCGATTTTAGCACAAACTTTCCATTTGTGCGCTGACGAGCACAGGAACTCGTGCTTTAGATGTGGAATCAGGCTAAAGACAAACAAATATTCTCACACGGAACATGCGTTATGGATAAACTGGACAACTTGGGAGCAATATCGGATTAAGGCATGAGCTTTAAGGGCTATAGTCCCGGGACCTCTGCCAGCTCAGGGCCTCCAGAGATTAAATGAAACTATAAATATCAAAATCTTATTTTAATTTGTATTGCAGGTCGTTCTCCTTGAAACCAATCGTATCATATTTACGAAAATGTCAGTCGGTATCTTACTATAATTGAGCTAGAGGGTGGACCTGTAAGCAGCTAAAACTTCGCGAATATGCCATCAAAAATTATGAAAATTGGTGTACTGCGTCAATTTTTGACGAAGAGTTACGTGGACACATTCATTTTGAACAAAAATCAGTCTTTACTATTATTTGCATTAAAATATTTGGAGCCGCAAAAATAGAGACGTATTTTCGTCGAGTAGCGGTAGAATCAAAAAGCGTGATCGAAACTTTCCCTCGATGCCCCGTCTTCGTTCTTCGCCTTTCTTAAAACTTTCTTCACACATTGTTGGCCGAAAATATACTTTAAACATCACATCCATGTATTTTGTATGGATCCGTTGTGTGAAAATAAGTTTATTGGTATTTGCATTGAATCTAAGTTCCGTTATTAACGTGACCTAGATCTAGATCGAGAGTGGGGCTCTGGGAGTCTAGCAGCCTGTGTCGGTGTGTGTTGTGTAGCCCACGAAAAATGATTGTTGAACTAAGTATAAAATGTTTTCAGGTTGTTTCAAGAAGTTACTACCTCAGTGCCTTTTGAAAATTGTAATAGCTTTGTCAAGTCGGCTAAGCTTGGGGAAACTATAAGTATGAGCACATCTGGCATTATAAAGCACCTGTCACTGTGTCAGGAAGAGAGGGGGAAGGAAAGAGAGATGGACGAGAGGGGTTGCTATTGAGGACAAAAGGGGGATGGAGAGGGGAGTGAGAGAAAGGAGATGCATATTGGGGGACAGGGAAACGGGGGGGGGGGAGAGAAAGAGATGGGATGGATAGGAGAAATTGGTTGGGGGGGGGGGGAGGTCGGGAGAGGGAAGGAGGGCGGAGTCAAGGTTATCCCTTGGCAAGGCCTCATCTAGCTAGATCTGTCCAGTTTATGTCAAAATTAAATGACTACAGAGTCTTTGCTCTTGAAATTGAAATGATTCGTTTATTAACAGCAATGAAATAAACAGTCTTCAAAGGATTATGAATTTGCAGTCTGTAACTGCCATTATTTTGTGTACTACGTCACCGATCAAGGAATCCTTGAATGGTGCGTTACGGTGCAAAGCTGAAATAATAGATACAAAAACATACATAATAAATGGTAATCCTCTATGCCGCCCCCCCCCCCCCCAAGTCTTTGAGAGGTATAAATACAAAGACTGAAAATGAACGATCACACATAATCACATTTATATAACTTATTTTAGGTATAAGAAACATTTTGATTATGTCAACATAGAACTAGAGCCATGGAACCATAACAACTTGTAGACATCCATGAGAAAGCAATGCTCCCTGCATTAATGAACGTAAAAGTATATAATTGCGACAACATGAAACTGCTTGTTTGAATGGTAATTGTCCATAAATAGCTCATGATGATCTATTAATAATTGGATGAATGGCCATTGACTTTGCTAAGCTATAATTGTCTGTGCTAATGAAAGAACAAAATGTATCTCAAGTGTGACCTGAAAGTGATGTACATGTATTATTGTATTATACAGGTTATTGGGGATAATAATGTACTCTATGAGTCCATAGCTTTGACATGTTAAAGTCAGAGGGAGGGAGAGGTTGTGATGGTTGTTATTATTTGCGCCTTAAGCGAGTTGAAGGTAATGTTTCTTCTTTGAGGCCAGCTTTATTGAAAGTTTTCAGTGCTCGCAAAGCTCTGGGCGTGCGGTTGGGTGTCTTGCTCGGTGATTTATCTGTAATAGGGGGGCAGACAGGTTGCGGTGCATTAGCCTGGAATGGGTTGTCATCAGGGCTGCCACCATCCGGTTGTTGGTGTTGCAAGGATTCATCGGTTGGTGATGGGATGCGGCTGTGAGGAGTGGTTGGCAACGGTGTTGTTAATCTAACTTCTGGTGTTGAGAAAGGTTCGGACATTTGGGGTGGTGCTACTGGATGCCCTGATGGTCTGGCTGTTTGGGTTGTGGCAGCCGGTGAGGGTAGAGCCGCCAATGGCGATCTGGGTATGACTGGCAAATATTTCCCCAAGAACTTCCTGTTGCGTAGGGTCATCCTGCCTGAACCGTCCACTCTCACTATGTATTGGTCAAATTGGCGAACCTCGATGACGATGCCTGTTTTATCCCATTTTGTTGGATATGGTCCAGTTTGATTCTGTATGCCCACACAGTCACCCACTGATAGTGCAGGGAGGATTCTTGTGTGAGCTGACAATCTCTCTGCATCACGCATGTGTCTATTTCGTAATGCATCCTCTCGCAAGGCCAATGTCTCCTGCCATGTCTGGTAGGGTAGGTATTTCCCAGGAAATATTGGAATGAAATCCCGCACAGGCCGACCGAATATGCATTGGGCTGGCGAGATATGGGTATCCCTGTCAGGTGTGTTGCGGTATTGGAGGATGGCTCTCTGAAAGGCATTAGTGTTAATGTCACCATTCTGACCACTATTGTCAACAATTAAGCGTTTGATCGTTTTGACACCTATCTCTGCCCTACTGTTGCTATGAGGAAAAGCCACGGATGATATGCGGTGGTGCACTCCCCAGTTGCGTAAAAATGTCTTGGTAGCAGTAGAGGTAAATTCAGGTCCCCCATCTGAGGATAGCTCGTCACTTATTCCGAATGTGGCAAATGTACGTCTGAGGCTTGATATGAGGCCTTTGGAGCCGTCACTTGCTCTCTCCACAATGGGCCAGTTACTATATCTGTCCACTATTACTAGGTAATTGTGTCCTGCATAGTGGAAATAGTCTGCACATATGGATTGGAAAGGGTAATGTGGCGAAATAGGTGGTGTAGGTGGAGCACTGGGTTGTGACGGTGTCATTCTGTTGCAGGGCGAGCAGCGCAGACGCATTTCGGTGATGGCTGTGGCCATGCCTGGCCAAAAGAATGAGGCGTCTGCGCGTGCATGCATCTGGGAGACTCCCTGGTGCGCGGAGTGCAGCGAGTACAAGACAGCCTCCCGGAGGCTGGGTGGCCTGACGATACGGTCATTGTATAGGACCACACCATCAAAGCTGGTGAGCTTATCTTTGTATTGGTAAAAGGCCCTCAGCTTTTTCGGTAGATCATCTTTGGATTGTGGGAATCCGTTTTCTACATAATCAATCAGCTCTGAGTATTCACTGCTTGTAGCTACACGAACATTTTCCCATGTGAGTGAACTGGCACCCAACATCTCGTCTTCACTTGAGCTAATAGTTGTGGTGTCCGATTTAGCTCTTATTGCCATGAGGAAATCATGATGTCCCGTCGGGATATTGTGATCCATCCCCATCACAGTAGTAATGTCGTCGGGCAGGAATATTTGGGTGGGTGGCCCGACTGGGTGACGTGACATAGCATCAGCAGCAGCATGGCGAATCCCTGGGATGTGAACGATTTGGAACCTGAATCTGAGGGTCTTTTCTTTCAAGTTCCTTAGGCGTGGGTTAGGAATGGCATCTAGGCTCCTGTCACCAAACACTTTGAGGAGTGGCTTGTGATCAACAACTATTGTCAAGTTGGGGCATCCAAGTACAAAATGGCGTGTCTTCTCGAGGGCGTCTACCACTGCCAGCGCCTCTCCTTCTATAGGCACATATCTGGACTCAGCAGATGAGGTAAAGCGACTGCCAACCAATGTCATCTTCCATCCTGTACGACAGCAGAATGGTTTTGTAGATATGCACGCACAATGTTTCTGGAAAAGCCAGAAGCCAATACTTTCTTTGCTGTAATCTGTTGCAAGGCATGTTGGTTTGGCTTTGCTGAATATCTCCACATCATGTTTGATTTCCTCGATAATGATGTGCTTTGTCTCTTCAAATAGATCATCCATAGTGTTTGTCCAAGTGAATGGCGTATTTGGCTTTAGGAAGGAGCGGAATGGTTGCATTCTCTCAGCAGAGGCAAATGCGTATGCAACTTGGTTCACTAACCCAAACCAGCTCCTGATGTCTGTCACGTTTCGAGGTTTGGGGAAATTCTTAATTGCCTCAAGTACTTGTGGGCATGGTCGAACGGAGGTGGGGGTGATATCAAACCCTGCAAATGTAACAATGTTCTTAGCGAATGTGAATTTGCTTGGGTTAAGGGTGATACCGTTTCGGCCACAGATGTCCAACCATTCAGCAGCCTGAAAGAAGCTATCCTCTATGGTAGAGGACCACATTATGGTGTGGTCAACAACTTTTGTTTTGTTTTGAACGTCACTAACAAGTTCATCAAATCTTCTCGTGTAAGCGTCTCCTGAGGCTATATATCCTTGAGGGCAGACACAATACCTGTACCGACCCCATGGTGTGATAAAAGTGGTCAAGTGTCTGTCCTTCTGGTCAGGGAGAATGCTGTGGTAGCCATTCCAAGCGTCGAATGTTGTTTTCCGGGTGTTAGGTGGAACTATGCGAGCCTGGTGGAATGGTGATTGGGTGTGGTGTGTCTCTCTGGTGGCGTGGCGGTTCAGAGCCTGAAAGTCGACCGTGCGCCGTGGCTTGCCAGACTTCTTGGCGCATATGACCATGCGATGACACCATGTTACCGGTGTGCCCACCGGGACAGGTTCGATTACCCCGAGTTGTACGTCTTGATCCAAACCAGCTTTTACTTCATCTTGCCAGTGAACTGGTACTGGGATGGGACTATGGTATGCCACAGGCTTGGCATCTGGGTCAATCATGATTTTCATTGGAGGGCCTGACATCATGGGTAGGGGCAGATGTTCACACACATTAAATGTGCTGCTTTTGTAATGTTTCAACAGCCACTGTTCTAGTTTTTCCCTGTTTTCCTCTGTGGCGGGGAAGGGAAGGGATTTCGGAACAGTTGGAGGAGCTTGTCGTAGAGGGCATCTGCATTGATCAGTGGTGCCAGGGTTGTCTTGATTTTCATTCTCCAAACTGGAGGTTGAGCCAATTGAAGGGAAGTTGGTAGACAGTAGACCTAGGGCAATGCACGCTTCCATGGATAAAAATATTTTTTCTGTTGACTCTGTAATGTACACTATTTGGCGGGTTGTGCATGGTTCTTTCCCTCTTTTGTAGCCGGTATTGCGGAGGACAAGCGCACCTATGATGCCGATGGGCTCTGTATTTGCTGCCTTCATCCTCATAGTAGTGGGAAGTAGATGGCTCTTGGTCAGACCAAGTTGGTGAAGCAACGTGGTCCCGGCGAGGCAGGATTGGCATCCTGTGTCTGCCACAGCAGGTGACCTGACTGTTTTTGATGCAAGCTCAAAGGTGGGTTTGATTCCCAAGTCCACTGCATCTTCTGGGAGCGCCTGAACGTTGATCATGATGGTGGGTTGGGGGTCAGAGGGCCTTCTTTTCCACAAGTCTTGTATAGAGTCATAGATATGATGATCAAGGGAGATGGATTCGGCCATGTGCTCTGAGGGTGTCTCGTCGTAGATTGTGCAAAGGGACTCGAATACCGCAGTCGCTGAATCGTTTTGTGATTTCTTGGATTTCCTGCATACACTTTCAAAGTGGTGGAGTAAACCACATTTGGTACATGTGTGGTTGTAGGCCGGGCAGTGAGCCATTCGTTCTTGTTGCCTTCGGCCATGGCCAGTTTTGCCGCAATGGCCACATGGAGGTGTGTTAGGTTTCTTATCCGGTGGGCGGGTTTGAAACTTTCTCTTTTCATACTGTCTGTACGTGCTGGTGGCATCAACTGCTAATGGGACTGGAGACGGTCTGATGCGTCCAGCCGAGCGCTTCCCACTTTCTTTTGCTTCCACATACCGAATGGTCTCCTCGACCGTCATGTCCTGGTTAGCCTGTCCTAACACATCCAGGCGAATGTCATCATCTGCCAGGCCGACAATGATTGTGTCCCTAACCATTTGGTCGCTGTAACTGATCTGGGCACCACACCCGCAACCGACCGAGTATTGACAAATGCTGGCCTGTCCTTTTAATCTAGCCGAGAAAGCCATTATTGGTTCATCCCTGTCTTGTTTCATCTGCTGCAGTTCAAGCCGTGCCACCATGACATTCTCCTGGCGCACTGCCAGGGACTTGATGAGCTGGAGGAGTGTGGGCTCGTCGTTTGATGTGAGGGATTTGAAGCTTCGTGTGAGGTCTCTCCTGAGAACATCGTCACAGCACTCGAGCAGTTGGAATATGATGTCCGGGCCAGAGAGTTTAGTGGCCTGTTTGTAGTCGGTCCATCGTTGAACGAAGTAAGCCCACTCTTCGCTGGTACCCGAAGCAGATATTGACGGCCTCCTTACTTTTTCTGTTTTGGCCCCTGTGGCATGGGGTGTGTGTGCAGTGACCGGATGAGCTGTACGCTCGGGAAGGTCCAACAACCGCACCAGGACCTCAGCAGCTAGGGACGATGGCCATGACTCTGTGCAACTGGGGGCAGGGCATTTGATCTCTGTAGAGTGATGTGCGTTCTCTGGGTTTGACATTCCGTCCCGTTTATTTCATAAATGACTACAGAGTCTTTGCTCTTTAAATTGAAATGATTCGTTTATTAACAGCAATGAAATAAACAGTCTTCAAAGGATTATGAATTTGCAGTCTGTAACTGCCATTATTTTGTGTACTACGTCACCGATCAAGGAATCCTTGAATGGTGCGTTACGGTGCAAAGCTGAAATACTAGATACAAGAACATAGGCCTACATAATAAATGGTAATCCTCTAAAAATATGCCCTTAGTACCGTTCGTAGAGCGGGCCCTTCAGCTTGTTATATATAATAATGACTTATATGATATTGTATATGAATATGCTGTAGAAGTTGAATACACTGATTTCAAGAGTCCGGAATTCGTGCTTTTTAAAAAATTGTTGCTGGTGATCTCACAGTGTCCGTAGCCCAAGGGCTAGAAAATCGCAATGCGGTCCTGCTTTAGAGAAAAAGATGGTGCTCTTCTGAGGGAATGTATTCCCTAGATTGGCAGAGCGCATGCTCGTGGATGAGAGATAATGGAATGTACCTCCAGTGGCGTAGCGTGGGGGGGGGGGGGGGATTGCCACAGGGGCGGTTGGCCCAGGCGCAAAATTCTTAAGGGTGCAAAATTTCAAAAGAAAAAGAAATGAATTAGAAACAATAAATAAAAAATACACCCCCCTCCCCACCCAGTTCTCAATGTTCCAACATTCTACAGCTTTTCAGTATGGCGGGGCAAATAAACATTGCCAAGAACTAACTGCCCGTAGGTCAGGAGTCGCAATACTGTACTTGCCTTACCCCGGGCGTTGGCAACCTAAGCTACGCCGCCGTGTACCTCACATCAGCTCCCTCTTCCTCCATTTATGTGCCTTATTATGTGCATAGAAACAAATATATGTATAATGATCTATGGTCCCCGAGTATGTATAATTGCTAATACAAAGAGGTGAAGCCAAGAATGAGCACATCCAGCATCCCAAGGTCAGTCCGTCGGAGATTTGTTTAATGGGATTTCCGTAAGGTTGGTAGGATTGCCGTAGGAGCGGATTTCCTACTTCACAACGACGTCTGAACGATGCCATTCATATGCGCAAACTTGAGATCAAATGATGTAGGATTGCTGGCCGAGAAGACACGCGGCTGATGTCATAGTCCGGGTAGAGAAAGAGCCACACACCGAGTCAGCTGTGATCAACGGGTACCGGAAAACTGAGCCGGATTTTTAATCCTATTGTTCAAAACTTCACAGGTAGCTCGTAAAAGCTGTTGGAAGACTGAGCCGGTTTTTTGGCATATCGATTAATCTTAATTTTTCTAACGTCTAGTTAACCTCTTCCGTCCGCCGCTTGGTCGTGAGTTCCTAGCCTAATCTTCGAGTGAGGTCACAGCACACCAGACGAGGTTAGAAACTCATGACCAAAACAAACTGCTTGACTAGGCCTGTCTCTGTGTCGCCTTGGGCTAGCCTATAGGTAGAATGCGCATATCCACCATCTTGTCTGTCCGGACCCACTTAAGGCATCGCGAACCAATCGGTGGCGAGTTCACTACTGTAAACAATGACACGTGTGTATACGCACATGGGAGACGCTCGGTCAATTTTTTCACTTCCTTTCTCTTGTTTACACGGATGGTAGGGAATCTGACCAGCTTGGATCCATCCTTTCCACCCCTGTCACAACAGTCAACTGCAATGCAACCAGCAGGCATGTTAACCACTTAGACCTATCTCTAAGTTACACTAATCAGCTGATCCACCGGCCATCTTGTTTGGCGGAAGTACAAAACAAAAACTCTGTGACGTCATGCGCATTCTACCTATTGAGTTGTGTTAGGCGCGCGCGCACAGTCAGTTTGTGACTGTTCCTGTTGTGTGTTAGCATATACTGAGTCTATCCAAAGATCTATCATGTTTATACAGCCCAGTGACTTTAGGGTTGGTACATCAGGCTAATCGATCTAAAGTTCGAAAACAACATAGTCGATATTTTACAACAAAAAACCGGCTCAGTTTTCCAACAGGGGTCGGCGGCTTATTGCGCAGTGCCGTTGCATGACAGGTGAAAAACCGACTCGGTCATCCGTACCCTGTGATCAACAACCTACAATACTACGATGCTGCAGGAAACGAAAGCGTCAAAATATTCATTTTCTCGTGTTAAACTGTCGCCCCCCCCCTCCTCCATCTCTCTGTGACAATATCCCCACCCCCCAACCGCTCTCTGTGACAATATCCCCACTCCCCAACCGCTCTCTGTGACAATATCCCCACCCCCCAACCGCTCTCTGTGACAATATCCCCACCCCCCAACCGCTCTCTGTGACAATATCCCCACCCCCCAACCGCTCTCTGTGACAATATCAACACCCCCCAACCGCTCTCTGTGACAATATCCCCACCCCCCAACCGCTCTCTGTGACAATATCCCCACCCCCCAACCGCTCTCTGTGACAATATCAACACCCCCCAACCGCTCTCTGTGACAATATCCCCACCCCCCAACCGCTCTCTGTGACAATATCCCCACCCCCCAACCGCTCTCTGTGACAATATCCCCACCCCCCAACCGCTCTCTGTGACGATATCCCCACCCCCCAACCGCTCTCTGTGACAATATCCCCACCCCCCAACCGCTCTCTGTGACGATATCCCCACCCCCCAACCGCTCTCTGTGACAATATCCCCACCCCCCAACTGCTCTCTGTAACAATATCCCCACCCCCCAACCGCTCTCTGTGACGATATCCCCACCCCCCAACCGCTCTCTGTGACGATATCCCCACCCCCCAACCGCTCTCTGTGACAATATCCCCACCCTCCAACCGCTCTCTGTGACAATATCCCCACCCCCCAACCGCTCTCTGTGACGATATCCCCACCCCCCAACCGCTCTCTGTGACAATATCCCCACCCCCCAACCGCTCTCTGTGACAATATCCCCATCCCCCAACCGCTCTCTGTGACGATATCCCCACCCCCCAACCGCTCTCTGTGGCAATATCCCCACCCCCTCCCCCAACCGCTCTCTGTGACAACATCAGCAATATCAGTAACAACTAACATGGTCCTTGCCGGCATCCCTATGGCAATCCGACATTGATTTGAATATAATACTTCCGTAAGCGTTGGTAGGATTAACACAGGGGCGGATTCCTTACATCATGCCGTCGTCGGCGTGTTAATGTGGTAACCATCGCATCGGATCTAGATCTAGATCTAAAGGCCCCCACACACTTTTCAGATCGGACTTAAGATCCGGACTTAAGTCCCGATATTAGGATAGATCTCAACGTGTATGGCGAAATCTCATTGAGATTTATCTCAAACGGATGGACTGATCGCGGACTGACGGATATCAAGCATTGCTTGATATTTTCGCTTCAGTCCGCAGATCAGCCCAGCGGGGGCTCAAAATCGTGGGGTGTCAGACTCAAAATACTGGAATTTTGACTTCAGAATCGTGTTCTTCGTCGAATTTTACTGCGAAATGATACCAAATACTTTATGTTTACCCAAAAACCTCTCTCTCTCTCTCTCTCTCTCTCTCTCTCTCTCTCTCTCTCTCTCTCTGTCACCCCCCCCCCTTAAATTGTGTTGTTTTTGTTGTTGTTTTTTGCGTGTGTGCCTCACACTCGGTGCTTTGTGCTGTGAACTCGCATGGCCGCTCCCTTGTTTTGCTCTGCATGTTTCCGGGATTATTCCACCCACAGCCTGTGGGCTAACGCATGTAGAGAACTTGAGGTCTTCATAACTTCTTCCTGTGGCGGGGTATCGCAATGTCGTCGTCAGCCATTTGTGAGGTGTTTTTTCCTGTCTCAGCCTTAACTCTTCCAACAGATTCGTGTAAGTGTATTTTTTTCGACCGAGGAGCCCCTGCTTTGCCCATTCTCTCCGTCTTCGATGCTCCTTTTTCACCACAAGACAAATAGCAATGGTAGCAAGCAGAAGGTATTTCGGCAACTGACTCCAATCTTAAGTCCTTATCTCAATAGTGTGTGGGCACATCCGTCTCAACCCGATCTCTGCGTGTCAGGACTTAAGACCGGATCTTAAGTCCGATCTCAAAAGTGTATGGCGGGCTTTAGTAGAGACGGTGTCATGCCTAGGAGTATGAGCAAACTTGACGTCAGACCTACGCGTATCAGGTTTTCCGAAGGGCTACTGACTGAGATAACTTGCGACTCCCCCCTGACCCCCCACCTACCACCAAGTAGCCTACTTACGATTTTTCATTTCCAGTCTCCAGTATCGGTGGACCTGGATTTCGCCATGATCGGTTTGTATGTTTATGGAGCCATTCTCTAATGAGTTGTTTGGGCATATTTGACATGGCTCAAGCCGGACCTATCTAGGCCTACTGACATCCGATGGCTTAGATCTACTCAAATCTGAGGGATAACAAAATGTGTGAAAAATTTCATAGTGTGTCAATACGTGTAGAAAATTTGTCTACGTGGTTTTTATTGACGTCACAAAAGTTGCGCACTCCACATTTCTTTCTTTTTCTTTCAAAAGATTTACCGTGAAAGGTATATTGTTGTTATAAATTGACGAAATATCATAAAAACCACAGAAAAACTGTGGGGTCGCTTGAAAAAGGCGGAAGCCGAAAATTTGTGTATTTTCTGTCTTCTCTTTAGTTTGCTTTGTATCGTTTGGGTTTTATTTCTCACGCAGGCTTCGCTACATGCAACTTTTTTTTTTTGCCCAATTTTGACATCTCTGGTTACAAGTATGTAGCCTATGCATTCCAAGCGTTTTGTGCTAGGGGCGCGTACATATACCTACTATCCTTAATCCTCAACCCTAAATCTTATTGAATTTCAGACCCTGCCCCCCCCCCCTCCCTCCTACGCTTTCAACCAAGATAGACGTTATGTTCAATTCAATAGTAGGGTTACTCAATGCACTGTCTGCTCGTCGACTCGATTGTAGGCGTATTGTCGCACAAGCAACACTCTCATCCTCAGTCCAAATTTCCAAGTTACCGATAGGAAACTTTATTACTTGAGGTACATTCCCTATGATTAAATCAGCCACCGGATTAGGCAGTACACATGCGGTAACAATACCTGTGAGAAAAGGTGTATCAATATAAACTTCTGCAAGACGGAATCGCTCTACAGATCCGCCAAAAGTAATACAAGTTACATCCTTATCCAAAAATTGTGTTGGCCGGACTAGTGACTGCCGAACGCCGATAGTCGTGCATCCGGAGTCACGTAGAACGGAAGCGCCAATCGCGTTAACGCGGCCCTGGTAAAATGTTAATTCACCCAGTTCATGTAGGGCGGACATGACTGGAATAGCTTTTGATTGCGATGAAGATTTATTAGTATAACCAACATCTGTATAGGGTGTAGATTGTACAGAGCAGGCATTTGCCGCTCCCATTTTAACGGTACAAAATTTTTGTATGTGGCCGAACTGATTACACCTGAAGCACATAATACGGTGTGAGTCGTGTCCACGATAAGGCCGACCTTGCGGTCTATCATAATCATTATTATTACTAAA
Source organism: Onchidella celtica (assembly GCA_963931925.1). NCBI lineage: Eukaryota > Metazoa > Mollusca > Gastropoda > Systellommatophora > Onchidiidae > Onchidella > Onchidella celtica. The sequence goes on along the minus strand of OZ007572.1, from coordinate 59,282,784 downwards.
ATACACTCGCCGGGGCGGTCTCTGAAGCCGGTTATGTTGATGGCTTGGATAGTTGCCACGATAATACGGGCGAGGCTCGTAAAAAGAATGTCTCTGGTATCCTTGACGCGGGGATAAATCACTCCGATGCGGAAAATCCCGCGGTGTAAGAAATGACGAAGTGGGGGTCACAAAGGACTCCAGCTCTAATTTCTTTAACGTTAGCTCACGCTTCCTCTGTTCTCGCTCCACAGCCTCTTTTTCTCGTTCTCTTTCTCTTTGTTCCTTTTCTGTCTCTCTTTCTTCTTTTTCTCTTTCTCTTTCTCTTTGTTCCTTTTCTCTCTCTCTTGCTGCTAACCGATCCTCCCGGTCTCGGTCCTGCTGTATTTGTCGTTCGCACCATGAGGCGCGTTCTTGTTCTGGTATACCCAGGGCCTTGGCAGATTCAATGTATTTGAGAAAATCGGCCATAATGTGTATTAAAATCTGTTACTCGTATTGATTCGTATAGAATCAAAACACTGGCACGCTAGTGTGTGCACAATTAGTAAGTATTTACCTACTGTTACGGTATACCGCGGTATCAATTATATTATCTCTAACAGTTACTCTCAATATTAATCCAGTGTCCTATGTTACCACTGCTTCGCGAAAAGAACGTTCTATCTCTCTCTGTAAATTGCAGGCAGTGTCACTTGCACTGCAAAAAATTTTATCTCTCTCTCTCTGAATATGAATACTAGTAAGGCAGTGCCGTCTATTCCACTGCAATAAAATATATATGTATCGCCTTCAATGCGACAAATCAGTGTCTTAAGTGATCACTCTCAAAATGTATGTCTCACTCAACGCGACGAACCAGTGTCCTCTGTTATCACTGTCAAAAATGTATCGCTCTCTCAATGCGACGAATCGAAAATATATCTCTCTCTCAACGCGATAAATTTGGAATATCTCTCTCTTCTCAAAACGCGCACACGCAGTGTCCTCTGTTACCACTGCAAAAACTCTCAAAACGCGAACACGCAGTGTCCTCTGTTACCACTGCAAAATTATTCTCTCTATATTCGACGTGAAATTAGCACGTGACCAAAATTTTTGTATCTCTCTCTCTCACATATCAATACCAGATAACAATTCAACGTGGTTTTAGCACGTGAAACACCTCAGGCATATATTGTAAACATAGCAATGTCAATATACTAGTATAAAGTTTATAAGGAAGGAAAAAAAAAAATACACTAAACAGGACGCTAGACTCACAAGGAAGACGAACGATAACAGACCCTACAAGTCCTAACTTATGTTACAGAAAGTTTAAGAAAAAGACAGGAGAGACATCTTCCTAAAGAAATGTGAGGAAGCAAGAGAAACGCCACAATCTATACGAATAATGGATCCCTAATAGAACTATTCACAGTGAAGCAAATCCCCCCGAGTTATCAATAGCCACCAAGGCACTCTAATATCCTTCGAAATGGCAAAGAAGATATGCTAAACTATGATCCCATCCAACCTCCCGCTCTTAAACTAAACATATAGTAAAGGAAAAAAAGCCTGTAAACACTGAGAGCGGAAAGCACCTCGCCCTCCTCAAAACTGACAATCAGATGGTTCACTTAACTTTTACTAGAGGAATTCAGATGGTGATGTCCTCAATCCATAGCTCGTTCCAAGTCCACAAAAGTGTCGTATTTTTGTTACAGGTAGATATGTTAGGTGAATGGTGTCCCTCGCCGGTGTCGTCGGGTCAATGGGATGATCAGCTCGTTATATGAAATTGAAACAAAATGTCATATTAATACAAATTGACTATAACCTATCTGTCTCTTAATCTAAAGTAAAAAGGACCTGAAATCAAAATGTTATAACAGTACAATATGAAATAATGAACTAAAATGCAATAGATGAATCTAAGGGTAAGTCTGTCAATAGGTTTTAAGAATTATGTATCTAAATGGCATGGCGTTCTTTAAGTTCTTTAGGGGGTCCCTCTCCAGTGTTACGAATCTGGACTGGGTGATAGTGCCCTCCAGTGTTAGGGTTCTGGTACTAAAGTCCCCTCTAGCTGTTATGAAGAGGGTCTTCTCAATGATGGTATTATGACTGCATTTTAAATCGAGAGGTATTTAATATTTAATCTTCCGTACCATGCCACACACTAAGAACAATCTGAATAAGTTTCATAAACAGACCTGCAGGGCCACAAATTTAATTACATTAATTGCCCTAACAATTTTGGTCTAGATCTATTACATAGTAAAGACAACATCAGCAGCATCAAATCTAAATTCAATAATATGTCACTAGAAGTCTTCTCTAGATTCCTATAATATTATGATAATTCTGACTCACTAACAATTTAAGTACTAATTATATATCTCTCAGATATAGTCTGCCTACTATCTATCAATCAATATACTAATATGGTCTCTGGCGACGATGTCATCTCAGCTATTTGTGCCTACCGCTTATAATGGATCAAGCTCGTCAATATGAACTGACGTAGTTAAGTCTATTGGATCTACTCTAGGATGGGCTGGCAATCCCCAGCCTCATCCAGACAAATCAATCCCAATTCACAGATGTGTATGCCAAACATTCATACTAGTTGCAAGTCAATATAAATCTTTGTCTTGCATTCTTGGGTAGCACTCCTAGTATATGCGGCAATCCTGTCCTACTGGATAAATTATGTTCAGCTCCTCGTTCATTGTTGAATCATCAAAGGACAAACACTTACGCTTGGTCCCTGGTGTTAGAAAACCAGGGAACAGTGGACAATAGCAGTGGGCATATCTCATTCAAGCATATGGCTTCATCTCAATGTCTATAGTGGACTAGACATGATATCGAACAGACTTAGGATTCTTCAGGCAGAATCGTGCCGACGCCTGCACAGATTGGAGTTTTCTGTATGGAGTAATGGACATAGGTATGGCTACGCTTTTATACTGTGCAGCCACCTGCAAATTACCGTCCAAATCCCTAGATTTGATTGGTGCATCCATGCGAGCTCATCTCGCAGTATTAATATATTCTACGTGGGAGTTGGTCACGGCCTTGTACTAAAAACAGACAAGGTCAATTTAAAATGTCAAAACAATTACTGAAATCTTTAAACCCTCGTGCTTTCTACATTTTATGTACGAATTTCTGAACGCGACTAAGCGTCTTAAACTATCTATCCTTATTCACCCCTTCTCTTCCCTTCTAAGTGTTCATCAAAATCACGGGGTCGAGAATTGCACTGTCACTCCTAACTTATCCATTTATTCTATCTCGCCCCACTTTCTTTCCATCTCTAAGAAAAAGTGTTTCAAAAACAAACTGTTCACGAGAACAGTTCAAGGACAAAATTACGCTGGTTATAATCAACGAGACCGTGAAAAATCAACTCCTTGCAAGTCGTGACCCAGCACGGCAATTATAGTACTTAAACCATGACAGATGTTGTTGTAAGTACGTACGCACCCCAAACGTTTTTGCGCTAGGGCCTTGTACGTATACGTATGTATCCCTAATCCCGTCCTTATCCTCAACCCTAAAACTTATCGAATCCCTAACCCTGCCACCCCCCCCCCTTTCAAACAAAAAAGAACAGGACGAAAACGAAAGAAAATCTGAAAGAATGATTAATTAAGGCTGTTGTTAGGAGTATTTCGGGAGGAGCCCTCTAGCTCTGGGGTCACAAAAGGCTTTAAAATACGCACCCCGGGAGCAAAAAAGCTCAAACACAGAGTTAACGGTGAGAATTCGTTCAATTAGTTACTGAATGAGTCAATGTATGTGCTTGTGTGTGCGAGGAGTTGAGGACTAGACTGAAATCTGCACTACCCGGTATCGGTACACTTCGGCTAGACTTCTTAGTTAATTGAAAGTATATTATACATCATTACATGTAACTTACAGCGGTATCATAATGCTGTTCGCTGGACAGATAATAATTATAATTAATTTTTTTTTATTTTAAATTTAATATTACATGATGGATATTGCAGGAAGCCCCCAATCCTTCCATTCCGTTCCCCCAAATCCTCTGGGTTTATAAGAATAACGATAAAAACAGTAAACTCAAAAGAGAAATACACAGCTCCCCTCCTTTATTTTCTTTTTTCTTTCATTGCCATAATATTATGATCAAAAGCAATGAGAACTGTCTTGAAATTTAGATCGCTAGGCCCACCGGTAATATTCATTAAAATTTCTGCTCACAGTGGCTGCTCTTCGTGGTGAAGATTCTGCTTCTGAGACACAGCAATGTTAGGCCTAATTTCAACAAACTATCTCCATGTAAGTATTCTAAAATGATATAAGAAATACAGCAATAAATTTACGTTCAAACAAAACAGGAGTTGAATTGCACGATTCAGGCTCATCATAATTATTATGGGAAATGATTTCTGCGGGCCCCACCTCTTGACACCATCAATATCACTATCTGATCAGTATCAGACGTTGCTGTTTCAGAATAAGGGAAATAACCAGAAGACCTACGAAGATAGATGTTTTAGAGTGGTTTCCCGTATAAAAAAGTTGAGTAAACTGAGGTTTAATTATCGATTGCAATGACAAATTCACACTGACTTATAGCTCGCAATACATAAAATAACTTCAAAATAATGTTAGATACAATATCTTTGGGCGAAATGAGCTATAATGCAATTTTATGTAATATAAACTAAGTTTTCACGATGTTGTCAGTCGGCCGGTTAGCTCAGTTGGTTAGAGCGTCGTGCTAATAACGCGAATGTCGTGGGTTCGATCCCCATACTGGCCAAGACTTTTTTTTTTTTTTTTAAAATCTTTGAATCGTCAGTATTTTTGTATTATCTTGTATCTTTGACATTACTGTCGTGTACGGTCATGAATACCACATACCACATTATTAATGCAATATAACGGGATCAGCAAAGATTGATTGATCACTGCGGGACTGTTTCGAATGCGTGCAGACACATAAAAGGTTTAAAATTCCAAAGATGTCCCTGATGACTATGAGTGAAAGATATTTTTCTTGTCAGGGCCTCAGATTTGGAATTTCTCTGCCTCTGTCTTTGAGAGAGATTGAAAAATTCATGACTTTTAAAAATCAGCTGAAGAGTTATATTTCTACGCTTTGAATGTCTATCAAGTTTTCTTTTTTCCCGAGTACATGTGTGTGTGATTTATGATAGATGTGATGTATATTAAAGGGCTTCGAGCCTGGTTGTTAACGGGATGGAGCGCTGCAAATTTTGCTATGTATTATTCTTATTATTAATATCATCATTATTATTATTATTATCTATTGTGTCAGATTTCGTCTATGCACGATCATGATCATTAGCAAACTTCACTTAGCATTCTTATTCATTAAACGATCCTTTTATTCATCCATTCATACTTTTATTCCCGTATTCGCCTCATCCTTACATACCCAGATTTATTCTCGCTCCTATCTCCCGTCTCTCCTTTCTCATTTCGCTCTCTCAGATTATGTCTACCCACCCCCACCTCCACTTTTTTCTATATTTCCTATGACAGAGAGAGAGAGAGAGAGATAGAGAGAGAGAGAGAGAGAGAGAGAGAGTGAGAGAGAGAGAGAGAGAGAGAGAGAGAGAGAGAGAGAGAGAGAGAGGGGGGGGGAGAGGTAGCTTAGTTCATTTATATGTATTGCCGATATACTCATCCACCCATTCATCCTTTTCTTGGCAGAAAGGGATAAGGGTGTAGGCCTACATACATCATTGTTTGTCCTTGAGGGACGACAAGACTACTTTGGACTGGGGTACATCTTAGGGGAGTTGTCGGTTACAGTTGAGTGAGAAGGACAAAAGTGAAAAAGAACAAAAGACGGAAATGGAAAAACACTTGACAGATACGTCTTTTGTCCCAATATAAATTATACCAAAAGCAAGATTATTATAATAATTAATAATTAATTTTCTTTTGCTATCGAGTTTATAAAAAAATTATGTGCATCCAATACGCATTGAGAATCAGAGTGAACTTGCTGTTGTAACAAAGGCTCTTTTCTAGTGTTTTACTTTTCAGTACCGTTTGAAGCACTGGTACGCTGGGGTGGGTTGGGGTTGGGTTTGGGTGTGGGGGGGGGGCGAGGTTGATAAGTGAATAATTATTTAGGAGGATAGTAGTAGGGTAAAACGGCGAATAATAATATTGCGTCGATCTACGACGTTAATAATAAGAGTGGTTTCCCTTTTGTTGGCATCGTCACAATTCCAACATGGCAGCGCCCAGTATCTGACTAATCCAAACCAAAGTATCTTGATGTGTCTTGATATAACCGGATTACTTACGAAATAATTTGAAATTTTATCGACAATTCACACTTGCAAGTAAGAAACAATACCTGATATTATATATATTCAGTATTAAAGTCAGAATACACCATGACCCCGCCCACTTTTCTTATGTTGTCTGCTGTAACCACCACAAACAAGATTGAGTTAAAACATAATCGAGATCTGAAATGTCAAAAGTTAGGCCTAACATTTAAGCATGACTTATGCTTAAGAAAAATCTCCTTGGTTAATTCAGATTTAAGATGATTTCTACGCAGTGTGCACTTGAATAGACATACTAACGCTCTGCTGTAGATCAAGATCTAATCCCAACTCCACTTGTTGCATGCAGCTTAGGCCCATGGTTGCCTTGAAACCGTAAAAACCCAGCCTTGGCAATGCAATAGCAGTTATTCAGTGTGACGACCAGACGACAGCTAAGAGAGACTTGGGATTGCTGGTTTCTTTTACACTCTTCTTTTAATTTGGTGCAAGAACAACATAAGGCAGGTGTAGGCCTGATCTGTTTCAAGCTGCCTTAGATCTATAAAAATGAGAAATACAATCGAACTCTTTTCTAGAACTGCTATGATAGGGATGATATTGCATTGCTGCATTCTAGCTTATCTTTTCTTGATCAAGGATAATGTTCTTGTGATTGTTATTTGTTTTTTTCCTCCTTGCTTTCATTTTAATTAACATTCAGCACAGAATTACTTTTGTTTATGAAATTTTTGTGCACCCACTCATTGAAAAAGATATAATTTGCTCTATATGCCTCACATGGACTGTTTGAAGTTGAAACAAAAATTACAGAGATTACCCTTGTTTGGAATATGGTATGCATTCATGTGTCTGCGCAACTGATTAATGTTTCAATACATTCATCTTTGAAACCAGTGGGTTGAAGTCGAATGAATTGCATGGACATTTTTGGGCACAATATTAGAGATTAACGAATATATATAATGTTCATTTTACAGGTATTTTAGAAATTTATCCAAAGCAAGGTGAAAACGCTGCAGGAGCAGAAAAATATCAGTGAAAAGCTGAACACCAGAATACCCCACAAGCCATGGCGGCCCTTGCAAGAAACAATCCAGCTGTTGCCAAAAAGATGCTGGACAGTATGCAGAATGATTTGCGCACTCTGTCATCGGAGTGTAAAAGGAAGCACCCGGAAGTTAAAGAGGTATGTGTCACTTGTATAAAGGACATCTAATTCAGCCTGTTTTTGCAGATGCACAGATTTGTGAACACTTTACACATATGAGAGAAGAGACCACAATCTTCCTATAGGTAACTTTTAAGGACTTTACGTCATATTATATCAGAATGAAACAAAATCATTACCCCAAAAAGACATGCACAAAATCACATTGATCCATTTATTTTAATTTAGTTGTCTCTATGTAGTATACTGGACAGATTTCATTTTATTATTATAGTCACAGAAACTTAGCATGTGAAGAATAGCAGTGTGGTAGAGTGACAAGGAAGCGTTAAATTCTAAGCTGTGACATGGAATTCAACAAAAGAGGACAAGAAAATGTGTAGTGGATTTGTCACAAGTCCTAAATACATATTAATGGATTACAATTTTTGTATATTTTTATCATCTAGTGTGCAGAGATGGTCCAAGTGAAGCTGAGAACCATATCTACGAAAAATGATGATATTATTACAGGTGAGACAACGGACTCATTTTCTCTTGTCAGCAGAGGGAAAAAAATTTGAGATTTACAACTATTTCCCTATATAATTAAAACTTTAACTGAGTTTGATAATTTGCCTTAGTTGGATGCCTTTGCATCTGTCATTTTGCAAGAAATGCCACAGTACACCTAGGTAGTAATTGTTGATTTTGGAAAAAGTATGGAAATGTAGATATGGTCCATGAGAAATGTACTGTTTATTTACTGTTTATTTTGTTCGTTTATTATACTGTGTACCACAACTCACCCATGTTTTTGTTTTTCAAACTAGTATGGTATTGTTTTCACAAAGACTGACCCTCTAGATGTAGACCTACATAGGCTGTTATTTGGTAGATAAAAAACTGATTCTTTGATTATTAATGTTGTTGTTATAATTATTGCCTTCAGTTTTCACATACATACATTATACTGGCAAGCAAGAGTTAATGATTATTGATTACAAATTTTCAAACCGACTGTCTGGGTTGTGGGGACATTGTTCAAACAAATTTAATATGAAATTCCTTTTGATCTATGGGAATTCCATCAAATAGCTGACAGGTTGTGGAAAGAAAACTTAAAATTAAAGCAGTACTGGCAGAAAGACTGAAATGTGATTTTAAGTATCAGATATTAAAATACATATTTTGTGTTACAGACTTTGTGTAGGCACCGTTCATACTGCTCATAAGTTAAGAAATGGGAAGGATTGGATTGGAAGTGATGCATTTGCTTCAAAACTTATTTTACTGTGCCTAAACAGGTCTCCTGTCTATAAGTGCTGATGTGGTTCATCCCTTTGTGCTTGGCTGTGACACAAAGAATCCCAAAATATTGCCATTATGTCTTGTAGCAGTGCAGAGAATGATCTCTCATGAGGCCATTTCTACGGTTTGTCAATTATCTCTACATATTGTAGTTACCTTTTTATCATACATAAATAACAAGTACATACATCGCAACCTCAGTTCTTGTTTGTTCCAACTCCATATTTTTGCACAACTGAGAAATTCGACGCTAAACATTTGCAGCTTAAGTTATTATGATAAAGAGTTAAAATAAATCGCAATTCTGAAACAATTTGGTAAGGGTCAGAACGCACTTTAAACAAATGCCAAAATGTGTATTTGTTATATCATATCTGTTCTACATGCTAAAAGATCTCCAGTTTTTCAGACAGTTGAGAAAGAGCAAACAAAAACTAAGGTCATGATATGCCATTATATAACAAAACCAATCATATCACTTGTGATTGCCTTTACAGAATTCACTCAAGGTTTGATATGAAACTTCGAAAACTTAGCCAATATTTGTGTCAATGAGGGGTTTTGATTAATATTTTACAGCATTTACGAGTAGGTAAGATGATGCACGTGTCAGAGTGTGGCAGAATTGGTTACATATTCTTGCCCTTTAATGAAATACTCAGTGCCACTTCATTCACAATCCTTTTCCTTTGGTGAGAGAAAGTAAGGCTTGGCTGCAGTGGCAGTGTCATGCTAAATACTCTGAAACTGAAGTTTATACTCTAGAGAGGCTGAAATTACCAACAAATTTGAATTAAATGTAAATCAAAATTACTTTTGTGGTAATATGACTCGTCTTCTGATCCGAATATAAAGCACTCTGAAATTAAAAATACTGCACTATGACAGTTGGTTGCAGAAGATGTGTATGCACTTTGTTTGTTTACGTTCCAAGCGTTTTTTTTCTTCTTTTAGTACCCAGTCTTCTTATGTAACTACAATAATTGTTTGTGCTAACAGCTACTTTTTCTTTTTCCAGGCTGCTGCAGACACCATAATTGGTATGCTGTGGCGTCTGATGGAAGCTGCTCTAGAGGAACTGAAGTTGCTCCAAACTGCAATCTTGCTGCTCACCATCAATTCTGTTGTACAGCGTGAATCTCTAGCAAAGGTCTGATACATATTTTATTCTTATCATCTCTGTCTCATTGCAGCTAAATTTTAATTTATCAATGGCGAGAGATACAATGTTAACAATTTATTCACGTAATTTGTAGATCTTTATTTTGTCAGTGATGTATTTTCTATTGTGTCAGTGAAGTAAGTGAGAAATGTTTGACTACGAAGTACTGCAGCAGCTTGTCCTGATATCTGTAAGCCAAAGGTGAAGCCACCTCTATCATGAAAATTTGGTAACTTTGAGTTACTTCCACATTTGAGAAAAAAATTATTGAATGTGCAGTCGGGAAAGTTTTGGAGATGAAAAGTAATGGAATAGTCTGTTTTATGTGGAGCCACTTTGTGGATAAATTGTTCTGCCAAGTAATTAAGACAGAAAACAATACATTGTGAGGCTGTGGATTTTCATTGCAGCTTTTTAAGAATTTGACTCTTTGCTAATTACCACAAATGTATTTATAGCCCAATGGTGTCACCTGTGGGTAGTTGGATGGCACATTCTGGTGCTGCATTAAATTACCGCGATGCACAAAATAATGCTAATCAATGTGCCGGGGAAAGGATATATTTGTAAGCCTGTGAGTAAGTTGGGCAGTTCTGGTTGTGCTTACATGATACAAAAACTTTTGTTAACCAGTGAAGCAGTGGCAACAAATGTGCTTGATATTGTCCAGATTACTTTTCTAACATTTCCAAAACAGGCAAACTATTCGTTGTTTTGTGAGGTGTTTTCTATTGGTCTAAAAAAACTTTCCAGGCCTTGGTGTTATGCTTTCGCCTGCATTTTGCCAAGGACAGTACCACCATTAACACTGCAGCTGCGGCAATTAAACAGTTGGTGTCAGCAATTTTTGACCGAGTTGTTCAGGAGGACAAGATACCCACCACCGGTGAGTACACTAATGAAACTGTGACCTGAACACAAAAATAATAAGACGTCAGAAATTTTGTGAGATGTTTTACTATTGAATCACGAAATTATAATATGTGAGGTGACTGCACAGAACTGGTAATGTGTCACAGCCACCCAAGTTGAGAAAAATGTGCAAAATTATTGTTGGGACAAAAATTTTTTGTTCTGTTAGTCAAAAATGATATTTGTATTTGTATTTGTGTAACTCTTTAATCCCATTTGGGAAATTTGCCTTTGTGCCATGGCAGCCCAGTTATAACTGGAGCAGGCACGTCGTCGCCACAGTGCAGCGCCAGTCGGCGTTTTTTTTTTGTGTGGGGGAGATGAGGGGGGAGGGGGAGGTAATGGTAGAGATGAATTTTAATTTAATTTTGCCCGGGCAGCGGCCAGTTCGGCTTGCTCTTTACGATTTCCAACTGTCAAGGTATCTTTAACGTGCACAAGTGCCCTCCGAATTTTTCGTCCTTATCCGAGAAGACTAGATACTCGATCCTACCCCCTAATAGGATCAGGGACACGAAAATATGAGAAAAATCCCAATTTCCAACATGCCTGCACGGCCCGGGTTTCGACCCCGGGACCCTTGGCACGAAGGGCGAGCACCTTGCCTCTAGACCACCTTGTCCCCCAAGTGGACATAGTAATCTAAATTGCCAGAAATAATAAAAAAAAAACTTGATATTTTGAGTCCTGACCATCATTTTGTTATATTTGTTTAACTTGGGCAGCAGTGGCATATCACAGATTCTGTCTTATTGCCTCATATATGGATCATAATTTCTCTAGTAAGTAGAGCTTGCAAAAATTGCTATTTCTGAAGAATGAATTGGTTTTTAATCCATTTTTCATTATTACTAATGAACGGTTGATGTGGGTATCTGCATTGCTCTGGTTTTAGATTTCAGCAGTTGGGTTATCACAGAAACTTAAACATCTCAGAGCAGTATCTCCGTTTAATTTTTATAATCTCATGAAATATGTGGGGCCTACATTGATGCAAGGATTGTTAGTGGTCTAATATTTCAAATGTAGCCAAATTTTAACACCAACAAAAAACCATTAGTCCCAGGAACAAAAAAACAAAAATCTATGGCTATTTTAAATACATTCATTTTAGAAGACAGATATACCCCACTAATTCAACTGAACAAAAATTTAGATGTACCAAGCTTGAATTTGGTCTAATCTTCATTTTTTCAGATCTGAAATGTTCCCAATTAGGTAGATATTCTCTCCAGATCCTGCTATTTTTTAAATTTTGTAGTGAGGTAGTTCCTGTTCATATTGATGGTCTCAGCACACAAATTACTCAACTCTACAAAGGAGTACGAAATAACCAGTAAAGGGTGGAAAAAGTGCATGAGATAGTGGTTTGATAACAGTGCATGGTTTTGCTTTTCTGTTGTATTCTATGATAAAATTTTTACAGGTGATATAGATGTAGAATGAATTCCTTTGTTTTCACCAAAAACACAAAGACACTTCAGAGTTTGGCATTTTCTGCCAAGACAAAATCACAATGGCAATGTGGTAATGTATGTGTGTATTTGTTTCCCAGAGCCAAGCGAACCTGTCAATGTGGAGGAACTGAAGGCAGGCAGCAAGACTCCACCCACCTCACTCAGACCCTGTGCCGGAGATGCTTACCTTCTCTTTCAAGTAAATTATCAAAGAAAACTGGCAAAATGTTGTTGTTGATCAAATAGAATTTCAGTGTTTGGTTGCCTTGTCACCAAAGGGAGAATCACTAATGCAAATCCAGGATGTCCAATCAAATAACTCCAATGTCAGAGACATCAGGACCTTGCAAATGTGACTTTGTAGATCACAATACATATGCTGTACAGGCCTCTGTCAGTCAGGAATGACCATGAAATTTGGCATTCTAACTGTTTTGACGTTTTGCATATAGTTGAACAGACCAATGATGGAATGGCAGTATGCAGTCTCAGATAGTTTGGGCTTGTAGGGCATTTTTCCGTGGGTAATATGCTGTTATAAATGTTTTATTTGAAATATGCAGGGTGTTTTACATGTTTGTTTGTGTCTTTAAAGTTCATATCCATTTGTTTTTTTTTTTTTAATTGAATTATTGTGAGTAGTGGGTGGTGCAGTGGTGGAAGTTTTGCTGGGTTACGTTTTGCATTATTTTGTATATTCCTGAAAAAAAAAAAAAATGACCAGAAAATGCTGCAGGGTTCATGTTGTTTTGTCTGTTACCTTTCCAGGATTTATGTCAGCTGGTGAATGCAGATCAGCCACTATGGCTTACTGGCATGACAGAGATGACCCGCACATTTGGCCTTGAACTGCTGGAGTCTGTGCTCACTGGCTACTCTGAAACATTCTCCATTGTATGTTGAGATATAATATAGCAAAACATTCATTTAAATTTAGGACAGTATTCATCAACAGAAAAGTCTTCATGGTACACTTAAGAAAAGGGATTTGCTTTGATAGGGACAATTTTCCAATGGGTTATGATAACAGTTATGGACAAGGTTTGGGTTAGGGTTTGTGTTGTCCAGGTTAATGCCTGGAAATGTAGCTGTTTTTTTAAAAATTTTATGGTAAGGACCGTCGTCCAGATTTTCGATGCAGGCATTTGTAGGAAATATCTCCTGTCATGACAACATTGAGCCATCTGCACAGCAGAGGAAAGGAGGGGAGTAAAGCTATCAGTTTGCCAAAGGATGTGTGGGCTGATATGTTGATCACTAGTGATCTGCATTATTTGGCCATGGACATTATGGTTATGTATATCGTATGTGAGCCTCTCCGGGGAAGTGTCCATATTGCCCATTTTTTCAAATTTAATTAAGAGTATACTGTGAATGTAGAAATGGTCCAAAGAAGAATGCACTTTATTTCATGTAAAAATGTTGAAAATTAACCAAGTTATGGCTATTTCAAGGTGGCAAGGCCGGAAAAGTCACTTTTGAGAAAAATGCATTTAAAGTTTACGTAAATTTGATGTGCTGGAATGTAACTGTCTATATTCATGCTCGCATAATGCAGTATGGTAGCTGATATAAGACTGGGAAGTCCATATCCACCTGTTTTTGGCTTTATCTCGAAAATGCCAAGTGCGACATGTGGACCATTTCCTTGGAGCACTTCACATAATTATGTTTGTAGTTTTAACCCTATATGCCGTTTCTTTTACCTTTAGCATCAAGAGTTCACCTTTATGTTGAAAGAAAGAGTCTGTCCCCTGGTCATCAAACTGTTCTCACCCAGCCTGAAATATCGGCAAGGTCTCCCACCAGCCCCGTCACCAGCGCCCGTGGAGAAACCATTTTTTCCCATTGTCATGAGACTTCTTCGCATCGTCGCTGTTCTCATTAAAAGCTATTACCCTTTGCTTGTAAGTAATTACTCTGACGTAAATTTTTTTTTTGCTCAGATTTAATTGCGATTTGGTCCATATCTGTTCTGTCTGACTCAGTTATCTTCTTGTTTTATGAAAGAGAGTTGCAAAACTGAGGCCGAGAACTTCCAGATAATCACAAGACCTAGAAAGGGACGTAGTTTTCAACTAAATTCCTTTAAAATAATGTAGTTTGCTATGGATGATTGAAATTGTGAGAACAGTTTTGTAATATGCATATTGAGGATAATTTTCAGTTTCGCTGTACCTTTTCCATTCCGTGTTTAATAGCCCAAAGTCCCTAGCTTTTTTCTGTCCATTTTTTTGCTACCTATGACGTATAACCTACATATTGGCTAACCAAATTGCCCAGTGTGCACACGATGTCGAAGAGCTGCAAAAGTGCACAGACTCCAATGCTGGGAGTAAATGTGACAGTGCTTTATTGCAGTCTGAAGAATACCAACAATCATCCACTGAAACAGGCCGGTGTTTGGAAGATTTGAAGTAAATTGGTAATAATGATGGCCATAATTCAGTAACAGATTTATCCCAAACAACGCTGGCTGCCCCAGCTAGATTGCTATAATCATAACATTTGTAATCAAACAAAACTTAGTTGAATCATATGTTGATTTTCATCAGATTCAAAGGAAATTTTTAGGTTTTATTGAAATTAATTTCCCAACAAAGATGCGTGTGCATGTCTTCTCCACACCTGGGCACCTCACACAGTGGCCAGATGTACATTCTGAGGAGTAATGAGAAAAATCCCACTTTTCAGGTGACAGAATGTGAAATTTTCCTGTCTCTCTTGGTCAAGTTTTTGGATCCTGAGAAGCCAATCTGGCAACGGTGTTTGTCATTAGAAGTTCTGCACAAGTTATCTGTACAACCAGATTTGATTAGGTAAGTTGTACTGAATCACAAGAAACAATTTGATGATTGAAGCAAGTTATTTGTTTCGTTGTGAGTCAAGGAAGCAAGTAGGGCAGTGATGCGGACGGAGGCAGGAGTACAGCAACCGTAATAATAATGAAGATATATTACATGGTTTGGAATAAGAATTCAAAATAGCATATTCCACATCTTTCAAACTTTTGTGCCTGCTGATTGAAAGTGCTATGACGTCATTCTTATTCCTAACTGTCTCACTTGTCTAAAGAGGATTACAGCCCTCCAACTGCTCATTGACAACACTAAGGCCATGCCAAAACATGGTGTATAGAAAAATGCTGAGTTGTTGAATATTGAATGAAGAGCATTTGATTTCTTAGTGTAATTTTTATGTGCCGCTTGGATAGCCTTTTTTTCTGTACCGGTCAGAGTGGTTTACAAGTCGCAGGTATAGAGCAAAATTGTTGTATCTCCAGTGATATGAATAATGGAAGCTTACTCGGAAATACCACAATATTGGTCTCAAAGATCGCATTTCTAAGGGAGATAAACAATACTGCTTCTCTGTAACTTGGAACTGGTTAAAGATAGCGGAATAATCACATTATTATTATTATATAAATGCTATACATTATTATTATTATTATTAATAACGAAAAAATTGCAAGAAGCAGTTTGTCATTATTACAGTATTGCCATTATGAACCCCAATTCATATCACTGGAGATACAACAATTTTGCTCTGTCCCTGCAGAGTACGAATCAGTTCATTACTACTGGATTTGTTCTCATGTTGAAAGGGATCATCATAGAAAATATCAAACAGGACAGAACTACGAATTGCTGGTCAAGAGAGAAACAAGGAGGAGGGAATAATTTTTGCAATTTCTGATCCCCAGGAGTTTTTGTCAGTCTTACGACATGAAACCTCACTCCACCAAGATTTTCCGAGACATCGTTAATGCTCTGGGTGCCTTCATACAGTCACAGTTCATGAATCCACCAGGTGGTCCTGCTGCTCAAACAGGTAAGAAGGCTACATAATGATGGTCTCAGAGAAATTTCTGAGGAAACTGGTATGGAACCCAACCATTCTTCATGCTGCAAGCGATGTTGTAGGTCGTACCGAATGCTAGTGCGGCATTTGTAACATGTTGCCTTAACCTTCTCTCAAGTTAATAGTCCAAATATTTGGGCATTTTGCTGATTATTCCCCAGTGGTACCTAATTGTATGCTCTTGTACAGCCACAAACATTCACAACCACATTTCACTTCTTTACGCCAATTTTCTGAAAAATCAATTTCGTCGCTTTCGAGGCTGTCCATTGTAGAGTGGATTTCTTGTATGTTTAGGCAGATTTCCTGTGAAATTGATTTTCCCTGATACTTTACATATCGTCTGGAATTATCCATATGAACATTTTTGCCTTTTTGAGAAAATGTGAGTGTGCATGAGAAAACCCGGCATAAGTCGGCAGAGCTGATTTTGAGAAAAACGGCTTTGAAGTGAAAATATGGGTCCGACACAAACTTGCAACTTGGCTGTTGTTTAGGGGACCGTGGCATGTTACAGGGTAAACTGTAGACGAGCAGTGAACACTACTCACTATGATCTCTATAACGGCTTTGTAATTAGACTACGGTCTCCTAACAAGATCCAAAAACTTCCTACTTGGCTGTTGCTAGGGGACCGTGGCATGTTACAGGGTAAACTGTAGATGAGCAGTGAACACTACTCACTATGATCTCTATAACTGCTTAGTTATTAGACTGCGGTCTCCTAACAGCAATCACTCCAATATTACTTGGTCAATTAGCTATTGCCACTTATAGGATTAAATGCCGTTTTCTCAAAATCTTATTTCAGGGGGGTCGCTGACTTCAATTTATCAGAAATGTCTTGTCTTTCATCATATGTACAGAACTCAAAATGTCATGTTGCCGACTTATGCCAGGTTTTCCCATGCACACTCACAAATGAGGATTGAAATTGGGTTTGGTAAAAGGGTTAAAATGCATAAAACATTATGTCACAAACACATATCTTGAAAAGTTTTTAATTGTTTGGAATGACACTTATACATCTTGGAATTAGGAGTGAGAGAACCATTTTCATGACAAAACCTCAAAATCGGCAAAGTGTTGCATGCAATAATATGGTAAATACCCCTCGATATTTAGAACTGAAATGTAGACTGAAAAACTACATGGAATCTCTTCATAAATTATTGTTTTTATCTGTTAGTTCACAACTTTGCTGTACATGTCTTGTACTTTGTGTTTTTCAGGTGGCAAGTTGCCAGACACCCAGGGTACCCCACCAGCTATTGTAGGAGGTATGCCAGTTGGGGGTGGGGTCAGTCCTCAGCCAGCCTTCATGTACCGGGGGGTCTGGATCCCTCTCATGATCACCATTCCACAGGGACAGGGCAAAGCCGGCTTGTAAGTTTTATGTCTTGTATTTTCTTCATCTGGGCATTGACCATTCCATCCACTGCAAGATGTAGCCCTCTGATAATGACTTCCATTTCTTTCTGTCCGATGTCTTCCTCATCCATGTTATTCCCCCTCTCTTTTTAATGCAATGTAATACTTAACTTGTACAGCTCTCAAATCCACACAAAATAAAAAGAACAAAATTTTAATATCATCCTGCCATCTTCTTCCTGGTCATCCTCGTGTTTTTTTCCGTGTTTATGGTTGCCATTCAGTGCAGCATTTGTCCATCTATCATCATTCATCCTTCCCACATGTCCAACCCAATCCCATTTTTGTTGTGGCATGAATTTTACCATGTCCGTTATATTTCTTGCTCCACAAATTTTGCAGCAATACTTTTTAAAAATCTGACACAGTAAATGTTGATGTCGAATTAATTACAGATTTCTTTATTTGAGTACCTTTTTTGTTTGGTGTAGAAATAAACAGTGAAGAACACTTCCGTGTGGATAAATATGCAGTGAGAGCAATGGTCTTGTTGTCCAGTAGTTACAGTTCCTCTCTGACTGGGTCCTTAAATCTGCTGCAAACATTATGACAGTGAAGTCTTTATGAAGCCAATTTTCTCATCTCAGTTCATAAAAATGCCATTTTTCATGAGAAATGCTTTGGGAAGGGCAGTTGTAGGTACTTACATAACATTGTCCAGTTGTTTTGAGAGAGGAAAGAGTATTTTTCCTGGTAGGCAATGAAAGTTAAACCTCAAGCAGTTTTACTTTCCATGTCAAAATAAAAATAAAATCAAAACAAGAAACAGAAAAAACAAAAAATGTACAGCCTAGTTACTTAATGAGCTTCAGTAGTTTTCCCTCATCACAGTGAAGCATTACAAATGAGTATCTTTGCTGTAAGCTATGCTTCAGTTTCCTGTCCTATGACCAATTCCCCAGAACATTCGTATATAATATAATTTATTTGTTGATTAGAAAAGGAAATAATTTATGTGCTGGTTTTTTTTGTCGTAGCTTGGAAATTCTGGACAAGACCGAGCCTCCAGCTGTTCCGGATGGTTATGGTGTGTCCTTGGCCTTCCGTTGTTTGATGGAGTTGACCAAAACTGTCCAGACATTGGTGATGGGAGAGTGGGAAGAAGGGGAGACAAGTGTGAGACCAAAGAAGGAAGTGGACGTCACAGAAACATGTAAGATATTTCATCAGAGTTATTGCAGCTCAGAGCACTGAACAAACTGTGCAAAGAAATCTGACGACTGCAATTTGTTTGTAGTCTAACTCATAGGTGGAAATTATCTGCCTCAGGAGGACTTCCACCCTATTGAGATTTTGTGCTCCCAGACCCTGCACTCCCCTTGTGTCTATGATTAATGATGTATTCTTAACTCATTCCACCCAGAGCTAGATTCCCTATTCTGCCGGAGCAAAAACTCATTGGACATAAACTGGTACTGGGTGACTGCAGAAAAAAAATCATTTAATGCAAACAAGGAAGAAAGAAAGGTAGACATATTTGGTATCAAAATAAACAGAATTGGACAGAGAAACAATTTACTGTCTTTTTGTGTCAATTCTAGTGTCTGTGATGCTAATATGTTGAAGGAATGGTGAGTGTTTAGTTGTAACAAAAAAAAAAAAAATTCTACTCGCAAATTCACTTTTGCCACCTGTGGTTTTACTGTAGTTGCATTAGGTGGTCAAGAGTAGCCTCAAAGTGTAGGTAATCCAATCCCCTTTCATGTGGTACCAGCTATATGGGTATTGTACTTGTAAAATCACTTTTATAATAATCCAAATGAAATAACATGTCCGAACATTTTTACATAAAATCCTTGCAAATGAACAGGTCAGTTCTAAGAAATGTTTGCTCCAAAGCAATCAAACGAAACAAAACCGTAAGCAGTTGTATTATTTAGGTCAATAAATAACTCAACTAGCGATTATCGTAAAATATTTCAGCAAATAACCGTTGAGTATAGAAAAATACCAGTCAAAACAAATCGACGAGTGGCTCGTTTCCCCGGCGATTTGACGGGGAAAAATCGATGACTGAACCGTCATTCCGGGCGGAATGAGTTAAAGATGTGAAATATGCAAGTTTACAACCAAATTCAGGCCTGTTGAGTAGTTTTGGTCAATTTTGAGCCCCATGAAGATTTTCCCCACCCATTATAATGACAAATGCACTTTGCGTTTTAGATTTTATGCCATTTTGCACAGGAAAAAAAAAAATTGCTTCTAAGTGGACCAGAAATGGTACAAATGTTATATTTACCCATAAATTACATCACGGGCATGTATCATAGCACCAATGTTGAAAACTTCATTTCTCACCTGTTGTGTTGTTTCCAATGCGGGTAAAATGTGTGAAATTCCTGTGTGTAGATTTCTCTTTGTTGGACGAAACATTTGTCTCATTGTCACGAGACTTATTGTAAGTCTCTTTTAAAGTATTCTGTTGAATGGTCATAAGTCATTTTGTGTAGTCATATTGCAAGAAATTGTATTATCTTATCCTATATTCAATCCAACTTACTTGTGTGGTACAGCAATGTATCGGATAGTAATGCCTTTCAAATGCTCAACTTATTTGTACACACCTTGTACATCATTCATCCTATGTGTTTTTGTACTGTTCCAGCTGAGGAAGACAAGCAGCTTCATACTGAACTCATCAACTCCTCATGGTGTGGGATGCTGGCAGCTCACTCACTGTTACTGGACGCCAGGTAATCCTGTTTTAATGACTGTACCAAATTAGACAGCATTAACCCTTTCAGTGTCACAGAGCTCCGTTGCGATCGCTGACATTTTCCTAAATATGTGCACCGAGACTGCTATAGTGGTCGTTCGGGGGTATATTGGATCTATGATAAAGTATTATGTGAATACGAATGAGGGCATTATAATTTCTTTGCCATGAGTTTCAGGAGGGATTTTTGGGTAATATAATTTGTCACTCTGCCCCAGGGCTGTGACACCATTTGGGTTAAGTGTGAGACAAGTGGCATGTCCTCGGCATTAGTCAGTGTAGCTCATATGTCTAGTTTAACGTATAAAATTCTTCCTAATGGATCTAAAATCAAACACTCGCTGCCCCTTACATTAAGCTGTGCCCAGCCAGCCACCCTACATCAATCTAACAGCATAGGATTGACCTGAAGTCTCCTCATAGGAAAATAAATCCGCTGGTTACAACACCATGCCGCTGTCGATTTGATGTAGGAAATCTGCCCCTGAAATGAACCTACCAATCCTACAGAAAGTCTGTACAAATCTATGTTAGATTGACATAGGGATGTTGGCTGGATGGTTTAGTTGACATTCTCAGCTGCTGCCTCCCACGTGTGCCTGTTGTCCTGTCATTCTTTCACTCATTCTCTATGAAAATTTTGTGGGTGTGGACGGAAACTCTCAACACTATCCAGTTTGAAATATAGGTGTGATTCCTAGATGTTTTTCCTTTCACTCAATTCAAACAGAAGGTCAAACATATCATACATTAAAGTAAAGGAAAATCAGTGAACCAGGATAGGATACGATATATTGAAAGGTTGGCTTTGATATTAGTGTTGGAAAATCAGTGTCCACTTGAGCCGAATATTCAGCTTTTCATAGCGAAAATTCCCAAGCTGAATATTTGGCTTACTGTGGCAAATGAGTTAAATCTGTACAGAGACATTGACAAACACATTGATTCCAATAATGCTCAAGGCAAAGAAGGACATCAAAATGTTTGGCTGTCAAAAACTGCTTTAGTTACTGAGCTGAGGAAATTCAGAGACCTGAAGCATTTCACTTGCTCTCTTTAACAGTTGGAGACCACAGGGGAGAATCCATTGTAGTGAAACTGAGAAAATCAATTCTTAAAGTCTCACAATTTCCCTCTTGCAACTGTAAAGGTGATTTCTAATATTTTGTGATTGCAGTTTTTCTCTTTCAAATTGTGGATTTACAAAGACAAGACTGTTGAACTAAGATTGTTCAAAGGGGTGATGGTCAAAGTCACTTTTTGTGACTAGAGGTGTTTTTCCCCCGTGTAGTTTTCAAATAATATTAGTGCCACATAAAGGAAGAAATATCTGTAGAGGGTCGGGATCAATAGAGAATCCTTGCTAACACAGTTATTATGCTATCTTTTCATTGTCATTCCCATTTCTGTATTGATGTGAACTTTGTGCTCCCGAGTGTGCATATGCCTATCCTAAACTGCTGACCATCAGTGATTTCATCAACTTCTCATGTCTTTGTGTTTCATCTATATGTAGTTTTGAGCAGTATTGCGGCCTTTCTTGGTATGTTTTGAGTTTCTCAATTGTTTTTTGTTTTTTTTTGTTTTGTTTATTTCTGCCATCGATTTTACAGCAGATTTACTTTCTCATTGTTTTTAATGATTGAATTCAGTTGTTTTTAGCAGTTTGAGCTGATCTTAAACTTATTTTCACTGTGATTGTTTTTCATGGATTCAGCTACATATCAGTAACTTGTATTCTTAAGTATAGAACTTTTGAGCAATGGCATATTTTCCCACATATTTTTATCAGTACTAAATGAAATCAGTGATCTACAACTATTTTACCAGCATACAGAAACTTTTTGTTTATCTTTTACAAGGCACATTTTTTGTTCCTGCTGACCTTGATTTTGTAGATATGCACTTGAAAAGCAGAAAAGAGATATTGTTTCAGTCTTTAATCACTTTTTATCAATTGTTCATTTTCATTTTCAGTTGAAGTTTTTTTTTTTTTTTTTAAAATTTTACACTGACAGAACAGTGTTTCTCATTTTTGATCAGAATTTTCAGGGCTCTGTCTAGCAAGATCAGTCTCCTGCTAAAGTGGTGCTTATTCGAGTAATATACATTAGAGGTTTTTGTCACCCTAATTATTTATTGCATCCAGAATGTTCCTTTAAATTTTTCCCGAGGAAAGTACTCAGTGAGGAAGAGACTCTCACTGCTGGACCACTGTAAAATTGATATCCACTTGGAGTTTTAGAAAGGCAGTTAGCAATTTGAAACAATGAAATTTTTGCAGTTATTTTTTATGCAATAGAAATGTGGTCCAAAATCACTCTGCTCTCTAGAGTTTAAAGTTTACTCTTTGGATAAAAAATAAACAGATTTTTTTTCTTGTAGTTGATTTGGACAGAGATTGTCCTTTAATCTCTATTGGACATAGTTATTTTTGTAACACCATTAGATATAGCCCTGACTTTCATTCACACACGTTTATTAATTTGTCATTGCTTGTTTTCGTTCTGTTTGGTTCAGAGAATATTCAGCGAAACCAAGTTTATCCAGCACATTCCATTCTGGAAAATCTAGGATACTGATGAAACTTCATCATAACTTCTGCAGCTAGAGCACTGCTACTGAAGGTTGCCAAGGCTGATTCAACCTATCACAATATTCAAACAAATACACGGTTTAGTTTACAAAAGATAATGATTTAACTGGTCCCAGATTCATCCCAGTAATAAATTTTAGTCAAATTTACTGAATCGGTAACATGTTGCAGCTGCCCAAGTTGAGAAAGTCGAACAAAATGGTGGATGGGGCTCAAATCATGGTTTTTTCAGCAATTTAGTATGTGTACTACCTTGTCCTATTAACGGGATCTGAAATTTATGTCCCAATCATCATTTTGTTAAGATTTTCTTAGCTGCGGCAAGTGTGACATATTGTCGGTTTTATGATGAAGAGGCGGATGGATAACAACAGCTGTACATCTGTTCACCCCTTCGTCATGAAACTGACGATACTACTGATTCGAGGCGGTTGTCTTATGAGTTCGATCAGAAATAGGCCGCATTAAATGATGAATTTGAGAACACGCAGTGTGTGGCATGTTTTAGATAGTACTCAATGTTTGAGGTTAATACCATTTAGTTTGGCTAACTCTGAATAAAATGTTACCTGTTACCTGGCCTCAGGTAGCATAATAAGTAATCTTCTGTTGGTGATACAGTACAGACATATGATTTATGGCAACACTTGCCAGTGACTCTTGGTAATTTGGTGATCACAATATTGTCCTCTGTATGGAGGTGGTCCTAATGCCGAGGCATCGTATATCCTTTCTCACTTTAGATGAAGTATGAGGTCATTTTAATGAGTCTGGACTTGACAGTTTCTTGTTCTTTCAGGATCTTTAACTGAAAGACACCAGCAATGCTGGTCCTCCAGACTCCCAAAAGTTGTTGAAATATTTTTTAATTACTTTTAATTCTTTCTTTTTTCAGTACCCAATGCCCTTTCTTTGGAACACTTTGTAATTTATCACACTTCACTTTTCATGATAAGGTTTTTTAGCCAGTTAAAATCAGTTTGGCATGTTTCAGAACTTTTTAGATAGAATAGTCAGAAGAGAATGATATGCAGCTGTTGTATCAAGTTTAATATGGTGAAGTATGGGGTAAAGCATTCACACACTTCTCTTGTGGTACATGTGGAAATTGCAATATGTTAAAAAAAAAAAAAGAGTAGAGGTTGTATTGCAAAACCCAGCATAGAAATAAATAAGCTATACTGTGAAGTCGAAGACAATTAGAAATAGAACAAAATAACAAATTTTTTGGACCTGGGGAAAAAAGAACAGCTAAACAAATGAGCAAAACAATTTACAGAAGTGAACAAATGAATATATGGTGATTACTTAATTGCCACTGCTACCTCTCCTTATCCACCACTGATCGAGGTGTTTGTATCTGTTTGTTTTTTTTTTTTTAAATACTGTAAAAATTCCCACAATTTATTTTATATTTTTGTGTTCCCCAGCACTGACGAGAGTGCTACAGAAATGATTCTGAAAGCCCAGGAATCCTACGCCAACATGTGTGGACATCTCAACATGAGTATGCCAAGAGATGCATTCATCACTGCACTCTGCAAGGCTTCCCTGCCACCGCATTATACTCTGACTATCCTCAACATGCACGGTGGAGGTGGAGGAAATACTGGAGGATCTCAGCATAAAGGTACAGAACATTTGAAAAGGCTGTATTTCAAGAATTTAAACATGGTGATATATTCTGTATCACAGGCACAGACGTCTCACCATATCCTTTCCTTTCCTTTTTCTTTTTCTATTTTCTTGTGCTGTTAAGGGTCGAGGGGTCACAAAAACTTCTTTTGGCCTTCATCTTTATAATACACAGTGTGAGACAAACGTGAAGCATTATCTTGCTCTTCAATGAGGGAAGAGGAAACATTTGAATGAATGTCACAGAAAATTATTTGCACCAGCAATATTTTGCTTGTATCATTTCTGATTTTTAGAAAATATGAAAAGAATGGGAATAAAGTAAAGTCAGGGCATATCTATTTCATCATTTTGCACTCATTAAGAGACAATTTTATAGTCTTTCATGAATTGACCATTTCAGCCCAGCCAGCTTCCCAGTTCCAACTCGACATAGATTTGGATAGGATGTCTGTATGGTTGGTAGGATTACCATAGGGGCGGATTCCCTACATCAAACCGATATTGACTTGCTATTGTTGTCATTCCTGTGTGCAAACTTGACATCAGTACTATGCGTCGGATTTGCGTAGGGTTGCTGGCTGGATAGGAATGACTATATGGTCAGTGGGTTGTTGGATCCTCATTGAAATTAGCCTGAAATTCTGTTGGTAGGGGACAGTAGTCTAATGACAAAGCCAAATAGAAAGAAAATACTGAGTTGTGTTCACTGTCCAGCTATAGCCCCATTGCAAATGACGTCACAGAGTGTTTTTGTTTTGTTCTTTTGACTCCCAAGATGGCTGGTGGATCAGCTGATGAGTGTAACTTCGAGATCTGTCTAAGCATTTAAAATGCCTGCTGGTTGCATTGCAGTTGACTGTTATGACAGGAGCGGAAAGGATTGATCCAAGCTGGTCAGATTTCCTACCATCCGTGTAAACAAGGGAAAGGAAGTGAAAGAATTGATCGAACGTCTCCATGTGCATGTACACGTTTGCCATTGTTTACTGTGGTGAACTACTTTTAGCTCGCCGCCAATTGGTTCGCGACGCCTGAAGTGTTCGCAGTGCAAATCAGCTAACGAACTAAAATCAATGCCACAATCGCCATGGTGATGCTTTGGTTCTTACATCAAAGATAGCCGATATGCGCAATGGGCCTATAGCTTTCTATGTAAAATACTACTGTCCGCAAACAATAACCGTCTGAGTTTAGTTTTAATCAGGTTCCAACAGCCCACACCGATGACATCATGGACAGAACATTGAAAATAGCTGTGTACTATTTTCTGGTTTCTGTCTGTTTTGCAGTGCTAAATCGTACTACCAGTCAAGAGTCGCAGGGTTCAGGAGACGTCTTTGAGAAAAGTCAGGTTGTGGCAGTGGGGACTGCCTTACCTACAGCATCTCTGCCTGCTGGCTCACACCAGGGACAGGTCATGGTCAGTTCAATAGCATTACCATAATTACTGTTTCAGCAGGGATCGGTAACCTTCAGAGAAGAAGTTTTCAAGAAGGGCCATATTTGAGATTTTTGATAGAATTCAACTTAAAAGAGTGAGCTGCAACATGCATGCAAGTCTACATAGTGCCGTATTTTTTTTTGCGTTTAATGATTCTTTCTATCGCTAATTAAGAAAAAAAAAGAACCACAGAAGAAAGCTAAAAAAGTTGCCTGCGGGTCGCGAGCTACTGGTTGCCGACCCCTGATGTACAGCATTGTATCAGATTTTCTCTTACTCTCCTCGACTCACTTAAGTGTTTGCAAACAATCATTCCATTTTGAAGTTAAATTTACAAAGAATAGGAAAATATCAATAATGTGTATGATTTCTCTGACCTACAATTCTTTGATAAACTTTATATTGTGAGGACAGGACAAGAAATCATGGAACAAAGTTAAATGTGGCACTAAAAGAGAAAAAATTGTATGTTGGAAAGCCTTGCATTAAAAACAATAAAGACATGCCACAATAAATCATAAGGGAATTAGAAATGAAAGTGATATTTTGTTTTGTTTCTGTAATTTTCTCATTTACTAATGGAATTTTTATATCTCAGATGACAAATAAAATAAAGAGGGAGCTGAATGCACTGAAATCCCCCCCCCCCCCCCCCCCTTTTTTTTCCAGAGGAATATCCTTTAACATTGTGAAATCTGTTCGAGTTTCTCATCAAGCATGTTTTTGTTGACAATATTTTTGAGATGGTTGCTGGAAGTATAATACATACTAGTTTACCACACATGTGTCATGTGATTCCTTGCTCTCCAGTTGACGGCCAAGAACATTCAGGTGATGAGAGCTCTGCTGAGTCTAGCACATTGTCATGGAGACATCCTGGGTACAGCCTGGCATTTAGTACTGACAACATTGCAGGTAAACTACATTATATACTTTAGTCCTACCAGTCTGTAGCCATACGATTTATACTGATGAAGTAACGTGGAAAACAATGACGGAACTTCCTCATGAAAGAATACTTTTCCTTGGTTGTCATAATAGTGATGTTACACTTAATCACATGAATGGCTGGCTATTCAGTATTAATTAAAATATTAGATTTGAGAAAAGAAAGAAAGAAAAGTGTTAGTGAGACGTTAACAGAAAGTGAAATCACATCCAAGTGGACGTTGATTTTTTGTTGAGTATGAAAATGGTTTCACTGGAGCTTTTATATTAACCCTGTCAAATATTTTCTATGTTCTTGAGAAAAAGTAGAAGATAAAAAACGTTAAGAATTTTTCTATTTTGATTAACTTAAACCACAAAAAAAACCCCACAAGTTAAACGTTGTGATCCAGTACAGCAGTATGAAAATGTTTGGGTGTGTTTTTGTATATGTCTTCCAGCATCTGGTTTGGATCCTTGGTCTGAAACCTTCCGCTGGTGGCAGTTTGAAGGCTGGACAACAGCTGAGTGATGGAAGTAGCAACATCATAACCACTGCTGTCATGTCAGACCTGCCAGTACTGTCAGCTATGTTGTCTCGACTCTTTGAAAGCTCTCAGTAAGTCGGGATTTCAAAGCTTATTCAGACAAATCATCGATCATCACCATTCGCTAGGACAGTAATGTCTCAAAAATTCGAAAAATCGATTATCATAATTATATAGGGTGTCCCAAAAATAACGTTTACACTGTTTGGATCATTATAACTTTCCTCATTTATTGGTTGTAACAATGAAACAAGATACATATGGTATCCAAAAGATTTGTGTAAAGATTTATTACGGAACTCAAGAGAAAAAATAACAAATAAAATTCTTTGTGTACTGTGAAAAATGTAGTATCAAGCGTGACCAATTCTGTACCATGGAAGTGTTTTGTGTACCAGATAAGCAGTATCAAGTGTGACCATTTCTGTACTGTGAAAAATGTAGTATCAAGCGTGACCAATTCTGTACCATGAAAGCATTTTGTATACCAGATAGGCAGTATCAAGTATGACCAATTCTGTACCATGAAAATGTTTTGTGTACCAGATACCTGGATGATGTGGCCCTCCATCACCTGATTGACGCCCTGTGTAAACTGTCAACAGAATCCATGGAGCTGGCCTATTCCAACAGGGTAAGATGAGAAATCTGTCTGTTAGTGCCCTGTCTCTACAGTCGTTGGCCCAGAACCAAAATGTGTCTATTGTGATACTTGAATCAGAGTATCTAAAGTGATACTCCAGTCTCAAAATGTTATACTTGTTGTTGCTAGAGTTCAGTGAAATTGGTTTTTGATTGAACAAGATTTGTCTTGTGATATCTACTGTGTGTGACAGAGTTGCATTTACATTGTATGTATGATACACGATATTGAAGTAAATATAGGTAAGCCCAGGGGGAGACAGAGCACTAGGAAAACTAATCAGGGAATATTTTGAGGCATTGAGAAGTGTATGACCCAGTTAGTGGTCAGAAAAGTGGGAGTGAAAAAAAGAAGTGAAACAAAACAAGTGTTGATATTGTATTGTATGTGTGTGCGTGTGTGTGTAAAGATCTTTATTTTATGAGAATTTTAACCCTGGGCTGTTTCATCTTCTCGTCCTTTGTTGTTTTCTTCTTCTTGTTTCTGTCCTCTTTACTGATTTCCTAACCCTCCAAAGGCCTGGTGAGGACCGCTGTGTTTTAGGTCTTTATCTTAGGAGGTTTCGCTGCTCTTGGCATTTACACCTGACATTTCTTCTTCTATTTTTCTTCTTCTATTTTTCTTCTTCTATTTTTCTTCTTCTATTTTTCTTCTTCTATTTTTCTTGTTCTTGTAACTGTGTGTTCTGGTGGTAAGGATTAGTTTTTTAGAATTTTGGCGGGCAGCGGCCCTTGTTCAGCCTGCTCTTCTCAACTCCCAACTGCCAAGGTGTCTTTAGCGCGTGCAATGTGCACTCCCAAGTTTTTTTTTGTCCTTGCCCGGGAAGACTAGGTGCTCGATCCTGTGTAAAATAGTACCAGCAACAGGAATTTTTCCCCCCTCAAAAATTCCAACATGCGTGGATCGACCGGGGATCGAACCTGGTACCTTCGGCATGAGAGGCGAGCACTTTGCCTCTAGACCACTATGTCATCTGTGTGAGGGCACCTTTCAGCCCTGCTGGTGGTAGCCTTTTTTGCTTTGTTTGCATGTTGTGGTAGCCCGACCGCGACAAGCCTGTTTTGGGCTTCGGTGACGACACAGAACTGTGTGTGTTTATTTTTGGGCTAGAAGGCTGGCAGGCGAATGGACTAGTAGGTTACAGGTTGTTAAGAAGTAAAAGCTCTAACACCGAAGTAAAGGCTTTAACTGTAGGATTGGTTTATTGGAGAGGAGGTGTATGGCGTGGTTGTGTGTTTCATGGAACTTGGAATTGTAATTTTAGGGTGTTTTCCTTATGTAGTTTATGATTTTCGGAAACATTGGCTGGGATACTCCCACTCCTGCGTCTCTGGAATGTCTCTTAGCTTAGAGATCCAGACCCAGACGTGGGAGTCGACTTAACTGTGTATGAGTGATTGGAGTGGAGGGGAGGGAGGGTTGCTGGAGGGGAACAGAGAGTGTTGGGTATTTTTCCATATTGTTGTATGTGCATTTTTGCCTTTTCGAGAAACTGAGGATTGAAGTTTGGTGGGAAAAAAGAAAAGGCTTTTGTTAAGGGAACATAGTGTTTTACATAGAAATCTGTAGCTGAACAGTGAACACATCTCAGTATTTTCTCTATTTGGCCTTGGCATTGGTCTACGCTCCTTCAACAACATCCAAAAGGCGTACAACATGACATCACAAACACATATCTCGAAAAAGTTTTTAACCGATTGGAATGACACTTGTATAATGAAATTAGGAGTGAGAGAACCACTTTCGTGACAGAACCCTCAAATCGGCAAAAATGTCACATACAACAATATGTTATTAATATGTATGGCAAATATCCGACGCCTGGTGGGAGGCAGAAAAAGTACGTCCATTTCTCTCGGTGAAGGCACTTGTCGGTCAGGGATGTCTATGAAAGTCTGCATTCTAGCTGTTTTGAGTGTCTGCGCTGCTGGATCAGCGTTGTTTGAGTCGGCCGTAATGGTCACGTGGGCCCGTAGGCTGAGGTCTGTTGGGTTTGTACCTTTTTTTTTTTTTTCCTGCGGACCCGCTCAAAACATGTTGCATGGCTATACTCTTTCTCTGCAGATAATCAATTGAGTTGCTGATTTGAGATTGTCATCATTGTCATAGTCTTCAATAGGCTTCACCAACTTTACCAAAAACTCCCAAATTCTGTGACCTTAACCTTGCTCTTAAGTGAGACAAACATTGCGTTTCGTACTAGTCAGTTGATATGAGTAGTCTGAGCTTTACTCATGGCCAATTGTTTGCCTCACCTTCTCCACTCACCACTCTATTTGATGGCTGACCTACATTCAACTAGCTGGGTTATCCCCAAAATCTTGGTTTCTACAATTCATATTGTGACAAAATTACAAAGTGAAATATGGTTATATGTTTGCCCTATTACTAAATTAGATTTTTTTGAGGTGAATGGAAAAAGAGCTGAAAATAGAAAACAAATCTGAAATCTGATCTGTAAAAATAGTTCCACGAAAAAGAGAAATTTGTTTTGAGAATTGGAAAAGAATAATATTCCCGGTATTTCATACCTTCAAGGGAGGTAGGTAAGGAAAGGGGGAGTAATAACTGATTATTTGTTTCCACAATGTAGCGACCTCGTCTCATGTTTCAAAATCGGGTGGCTCAAATTTATTCCTCTATTGTTGTGTCGGCTCGGATATCAGAGAGAGTGGAATTGTATTTGGCTTTTTTCATGTGTACAATTTAGTCTGTATTTTATAA
Source organism: Onchidella celtica (assembly GCA_963931925.1). Taxonomy (NCBI): domain Eukaryota; kingdom Metazoa; phylum Mollusca; class Gastropoda; order Systellommatophora; family Onchidiidae; genus Onchidella; species Onchidella celtica. The sequence goes on along the minus strand of OZ007572.1, from coordinate 59,251,995 downwards.
GAGATTTAGCGCCACAGAAGTGTTAATCCTTATGACCCTTTGTCCTGCTTACATTTTATGTTTGGTCGATGGGGATAGTTAAGTTAAAGACCTAAGTACTGTTTACTGCTGACAAAAAAGTAATTTCGAGTGCGAATGTAGATTTCAAATCATTTGGACTGTTTGTATGAGAATATTAAAAATTCAGTTCTCTGTTTGTAGGAGAGAAAGACTGGAAACCAGTATCAAGAAATCCGTTGACCTTTTTTGGTGATTAATTTTTCAGGATGAACGGACGGACATACGATATTCTTTAGAACTTGTCATTTATCTTTCAACTCGTGTTTTTACCCGGCTTTGCTGTGTATCAGAAATCTCCAGTAGTCAACAATGGATTCTTGAAGTTACAGCTTTTTTCTCCCGTGTTTTGGTCTCGCGATGCCTCAGATCGCTGATTTGTACTAGAAGCCGTTGTTATGTGGTAAACTCCAATAGTCAATAGTGAACAGTGGCTTCTTTAAGTTGGAACTTAATGCCTTTTCTTCCATTGTAGTCCTCCTCTGAATCCTCAGCTCTCGGCTTATGTATAAGAAGGCTGTTATTCTATACCAATCTATAGAGATCTCCCATGGAGTCTTGAGTTCAGGAGATTGAGGTGGGTGATTTGTTTTGTCATTGATTCCTGGCAGGATAAAGCTTTGCGGTTTTTATGAGAAAGGAATGAGTGGAGATAGTGAGGGCAGGGCAGGGGGGGGGGGAGAAACATAGGTGTGTCTTGGTGTTTTGGGAGGGGAGGAAGGAAAGGGAGGAACTTTGGACCAGTTCAGCTGCATAATATAGTTAAGCCCGAGGTGGTCAGTTGTAAAGTAGCAGACTTCTTTTTGCATCGTTATGTTTGCATCTGTCCTAACCCATAGGATGATTCCACGTGTTTATTGTTTTGTTCAGTTTGTGATTAATCTTGCACATGCTAACAGTATGTGAAGGAAGTCACATTTCTGTACGTAAACTGGAAGAAAAAGGACATTTGAATATTACAGGCCTGTGCAGCCCCCATCTCAGCAGCCCCCATGGCCGTCTACCCCAGCAGCCTCCTATCTCCTGTCCCTAGGCCCCTTATAGCCCTCTACATTTGTCTACCCCCAAATTCCCAAGCTGCCCCCTGCCCCACAGTCTCAACAGCCCCTACACTTGAAGCCCCTAATGCCCTTTACCCCTACAGCCCTATACGCATACAGCCCCGTACAAGCACCTACCTTACAGTCCCCGACCTCTGGACACCGCTCCTTCCTCCCGCCAACCTTGTTTATGTTTACATTTCAGCTTTGACATCTTCACCATTTTATCTCATTTATCCGCTGTTTGAAACTTGAATACGGCCGGATATATGATACAAATAAAAAGCGAAGCTTAAGTGGAAACCTTGGAGATCCAAACTACAGAGAGAGCCATAAGCCAGCGCCACTCTTGGAAACGCGGTTAGAAAATAGTTTAGGTTTCCGGTATCACTCAGCACGGGAGAGTGTTAACGCGAAAAGTTGTTTTATGAAAGCCATTGGCGTTGTAAAGATGTTTGTGAGTGAATCTGGCTAAATTGGGCTGAAGGTGAGAATTTTTATGTCTCTATAAAAAAATCAAAATGAAATATTTCTAAGACGGTTTCAAGCAAAACGTTTTAACCAAATGCAGCAAATGGCTAATCTTTCATTTTATAAGCAAATCTCCATAAAAAGAGTTTCCCCCTTTGAAGGGTTTTCTCAGGAATTTGGCATTTCACCTTGAGCCCAGATCCGCTCACTTTTGTTTTGTCACCCGTGAAGAAGACAGAGTGAACATTACAAGTAGAGCATGGAGTCTTGGTCAGTGCCATTAAATTTGTCGCCTCGTCACACAGAACAGAGAAACAACCAGAAGCGACACAAGGCGGGTGCATACGGTTTCTCCACCCTTCCATTGTTCTCGGTTGTGTCATCAAAAATACTGCAAGATTTCTCCACCCAAACCATCGTATCGAATATTTATTATTTCTCAAGAATTAGTAAGTGAATGTGAATGAACACAAAACATTTCCCCCCTGTGTTACGGACTGGAGGCCGTCACATACTATAAACTATTTTTCAATAGTTATTTATATGTGGCCACATTAACCCTTTCGCAACATCAAGTTTTCGTTTCATTTTACGCAGACTTTTCAAAGTTTGTGCATTCCATTTTACGCAGGGAAAATTGGAGGCTCATAGGTCATGTTTTAAAAATATTCATTCTATAGCTATAGCTTTCTATATAAAACACTATGTCGCCCTAATAACAGAACACAATGAAACATTCACTTATGTCGAAAAGGAGAAATATAATCGAGTATAATCCAGTATCAACCAACACGGTATATCGATGCTTGGGTGGAGAAACCTTGATTCAGGACTTTCAACATTTCAGCTGTTACGTCACGGGTGGAGAAACCTTGATTCAGGACTTTCAACATTTCAGCTGTTACGTCACGGGTGGAGAAACCTTGATTCAGAACTTTCAACATTTCAGCTGTTACGTCACGGGTGGAGAAACCTTGAACCCCCCACAAGGCAGCTAGGAATTCGCCATCAATTTTGATTTCCATGCGCCGTTTTGAATGGGATCAATTGTTCGTAAGTAGGCATGCGCACAGCGATGTTTAATGGAATAGGCAGTGGCTACGTTTACTACGATTTAAATTCATATTAATAGTTTTACTAATCACGAACAGTAAACTTAAGTTTGAAACCAGTGGGGTCTCAGTTCATACCCAGTTCATAATTATAAAGCTTGAATTTTTTTTTTCTTATTTACCCTTTATATTAACTGTGATGAAAAAAGAGTCAGCCAATATTATTTCCACGAGCTGCATATTGAAAGTCAAAGAGCCACATGTGGCTGTCGAGTGGCGGTTGGGCCATCCCTGTACCCGAACAACGTCTTTGCCACGTCAGCTACTTGTGTTAACAATGAAGTCAGTTACACGGAGAAAAATACGAAGTTCCACTTCAGCAACAACTGGATCACATTCATAAGGAATCCGCTGTGCCTGCAAAAGCCCACTGAGCATGGTATTACCATCAGATAAATGATAGGAAACATTAAACAAATCTCATTAGTGACGCTGTGTGTATTGCGTCACTCCGTCGTGCAAAACTCACGTATCTACACCCTACGCTGTCTAACTGGTCTTGTCTACAGGATTCGCTCCTCAATTTTTACGGATAATGACCGATGAACAACTCCCTTTTGCGTCTAGAGCGGTGAGGAGCGGAACGGACGCTGTGGACAAGTATAGCGAGAACAGAATTTTACGTCATTTTCCGTAAAAATAGCGGCGCGGATCGGATGCTGTGGACAAGAGCAGTTATGCAGGGTTTTCATGTGTACGGCAAGGGAAACGGCAACAGAGCCGTCATAAACTCCTTCACTTCAAGTAGTGAAATAGAAAGAATATTTTCATATGTTTGGAAATAGATTTTTGCCGTTTCCGTTTGCCGTTTCAGCTTCCGCAGACATGAAAACACAGCTTTACACACTGGCACCCCCCCCCCCACCTTCAGTGAAATATTGTACCATATTTCATTCTGTTACATGTTTTCTACTTTACTTCACCTCACTGATCCATCTAGCCCTTTGTAACACAAACCTTTTCATTACAATCTAATCAATCCGAGCCCTTCATTTCAAGCTTTCCTACCGTAGCGTATCAGATGATCAAATTGTTAAAGACTTCATGGTTTTCAATGCCTAGGCAGCATTATTTTTTTGTTTTTTGCACTGCCAGTACTGTTTTATTGATGAGCCGGTGATTCGGCTTGCCGCTGATAGTCATTTTTACTCTTTTCTTTGCCTTGTTTTCATCACTATTGATCTAGAATTTGACAAAAAATTGGTCTAGAATCTCCGTGTTTGTCAGGCCCCTAATTTTTCATGGCTTACAGTAAATAGGTGCATGAATAAAAATAATCAATCAATCAATCAATCAATCAATCAATCAATCAATCAATCAATCAATTCAATCAATCAATTCAATCAATCAATCAATCAATCAATCAGTCAATCAATCAATCAATCAATCAATCGGGTGATAAAGTTCATTAGTAAATAAATAAATGTGGATGTTAGTATTGTATTAGTAAGTAAATAAATAGAAAATAAATAAACTAGAACATGAATAGGTAAATAAATAAATAAATAAATTATGAAGTAAGTAAATAGATACATACATACATATGTGAGTAAATAAACACACAAATAATAAGTATAAATAAATAAATAAATTATGTTATCACAGTTTGTATTTCAGTAACACTCTGATTTTTGATGTACATTAAAATTATGGTTCAGTAATCCCATATGGCCATACTGGCATGGACTCGGGCCAAAATAAATATCAAATACACGAGAAAGGCAAGAAGATCTGGCATACATGGTCGTGTTTCATGTTGACCGATTTTTGTCATATTACTAGGTAGCGCAAAATGCCGCCTGAGCGCGGTTGAAAATCGAGCTGGCTCCACCTACCCCACAAAATGATCTCTCTTTATCGTTCATTTTCTTCTTTGAAAATGTCTTTTCTATGTTTTCTATGATGTAAATTGGTATTTCGAACCTTTAAGAATTGCCTGCGGGCTTATTTTCTAAGGTTTCACCAGTTCAGAAATTTCAAAATGCTGTAAAAAATTTATTTTATTTCTCATCCGATTCAATAAAATTTGCTGCAAATTTCATGTTTCATTGAGATCTTTGTGACCAGTGGCTTTTTTTTTTTTAAAAAGTTTTTCTTGTTTGAAAAATTAGTTTGTAGTACCTAATATTACCTACATTTTTTTTTGTGTGGGAATTTCTGTCACCGAGACCTCAATCAATGCAATGGCGTAGGTCTTTTCCACGTAATACGAATACTTTTTTTTTTTTTTTTTCGAATACTCCTCCCTGGCAATAGTTATGTGATCGATCGGACAGAAAATGTGTCAGATTTATTTGGGAAATGGAAATTTTCAGTGACTTACAAGTTAAAATTTCAAGCTTGTGGTGGAGTACAGGTGAGAGACTGGATCTGTGTCTCGGGTTCTCAGAGTTCCAGGCAACACTCGTACTCTTGCCATCCAAGGTTTCTTCAATCCGCCCTGCTCCATTCCTGAATTGGCGACCTTATTTCTTGATTGCTACAACTCCAATTTTTGCACAACTGAGAAATCCGACGTTCAACGTTTTACGGATTTAGTATTGTGATAAAGGAGTTAGTATATATCGGAACTGTGTAAGAGCTTGATAAGTGCCCACAACGCGTTTTAACAAGTTTCAAAGTGTGCATTTGTTACACCTCTGCTACAAAGTGAAAGATCTCCAGTGTTTTTCTTCTTCAGATAATGGAGACAGAACAAACAGGAAGTAAATCGCGAATTGGTTATATAATAATCTTTTCACCGTCATACTTTTACGGGGGTAATTATTATGATTTTATAATATTTAAATTTCTTTATTAATTGCAGTCAGATGAAAAACGAAATCCTTATTTCAATAGATTACTGAACATTTATGTGATTTTCATTACACAGGGCACCTGACATAGTACATTTTCTTTCCTAATCTGGAGTTCCTCCACAGACTGAAATTCCTCTCCTAAATCCCCGCTTTATAGGTAGAACGCGCATATCCGCCATCTTTGCAGCAAGGACTCATTCATCATCATGGCGATTGTGACGATGATTTTGATTCATTATCGGATTTGCACTACGGTAAACAATATTATAAAAACCACAGAAAAACTGTGGGGTCGCAGCAGGACTATAAGCAAAGTAAAAAACGGGCAAAAAGAAAAAGTTGTATGTTGCAAAGTCCCGCGTTTTTGCAACATACAGTAAACAATAGCAGGTGTGTACATGCACATGGGAGACGTTCGGTCAATTCTTTCACTTCCTTTCCCTTATTTACACGGATGGTAGGGAATCTGACCAGCTTGGACCCATCCTTTCCACCCCTGTCATGACAGTCAACCTCAATGCAACCAGCAGGCATTTTAACCGCTTAGACATAATTATCTCGAAGTGACACTCATCAGCTGATCCACCGGCCATCTTGGGTGTCGGAAGAACAAAACAAAAACACTCTGTGACGTCACGCGCGCTCTACCTACAACTGAAATTCCTCCTCTGGCTGGTTTTAGGTCTTTATTTCAGGAGATTCGCTGCTCTTGACATTTACACCTCACTTTCTCGTGAATGCTTTTGTGTGTTTTTGTGGTAGGGATTAGTTAATTTCCTCCCCATGCAGCGGCCTTGTTTGTTCTGCACTTCTCGATTTCCAACTGCCAAGGTATCTTTAACGCGCGCAACGCTCACACGGGCCCTCTGGGTGTTTTGTCCTCATCCGAGAAGACTAGGTGCTCGATCCTACCTACCATACGATCAGGGACAGGTATTTTCCTCCCAAATTCCAACATGCCTGCATCGACCGGGAATCGAACCCGGTACCTTCGGCATGAGAGGCGAGCACCTTGGCTCTAGACCAGGGGTGCTCATCCTTTATTGACATAGGATCTACTTTTACATTTCGCAGCCTTTGGAGATCTGCCAGTCTGGCAAAGCCCTGAAAGCACTTGAAGATCGACCGGTAGATCGCGATCGATTGGTTGAGCACCCCTGCTCTAGACCAACGTGTTCCCTATTCTTGATCTGGCTAAAATTCCTCTATTTGTACTTGAAATCCCCCCCCCCCCACCCCTCCCCCTTTGGGAGCCAAGTGCCGCCTGCGTTAGAATCACTGCTTTAGTCTGGCAGAGCTACACTTTTCACATTTCTGCACTAGAGCAGATGTATGAAACATGAGTCAGTACCAAAAAAATGTGTCTACGGTATACATTACTTGTTTCTTTTTTGAGTTTCAAGCTAACAGCAGAATCTTTGTAAGCGAGATGGATTTCATACGCATTCAATTAACAAATAATGGCTGTTTTTGTCCAAACAAAATAGTATTATATTGCAAGTTGAACAGAATCGGTGAGGTAATATTATTAGTTCGCCCACTGACTCGGGGAAGACACAGATGTGATTTTTAAAATTGAGTTTGGATCACCAGTGTGTAAATTGAGGTGCAGAACGAAATTTCCGGTCATACTTTTTAATTCTATGCAAAGAAAATGCATCGTTTTTTTCCCGGCTCAAAATGTCAGGGTTACTCTCTTATGTTCGGCCCGGTTGTCGCTCAAAATCTACGAAAATATTAAAAACTAGCTGAGGTCCCCGGCCCTGCCCGGGATAAATCGGTTTGAATATTGGTTTCAGTTCTGGGTGATTATTATGGACCTGCTTCATCTGGCCTGTTACTATTTGTTTATTTTATTTTTGTTTGTTTGTTTTTAAATAAGTCTTACTGCTCTGCCTTTGTGAGTTGACACACTGCGCATCCCGTACAACAGCATGATTTGCGCACGGGTTAGTGTGTTTGATAGTGAACACATCGCAGGAAGTGATAACGAAACCTTAAAATGGCGAACCATGACTCGAAATAGATCTAAATGATGGCGAAACAATAAATTTCCAATAAAAAAAACTACACCGATTTGAGACTTCTATTAAAAACTATGCACCCTTACATCCATTCTGATGCACCATATAAAATTTGAAGTCTGAGTGTTGAGTGGTTCAGAATCCTTTTGCAACGAAAAATCTCAAGTCCACAAATATCTATAGTATAGATAAGCGAACTTCAAGACCTTTGAAAGTGCGTCCACATACACCTTTACCTCTTTCTATGTAAAATAATTATGATATTTTTGTAGAGTTTAAGACTCGGAGGTAAAAAAGCCTTTCATGATTACAGTGGAAGCTTAACTTCTTTTGTAATAAGTTGATCTGATGATTTTTGTTTTAAAACACTGGTTCATTTTTCGTCTCGTTCCTGTTTTTTTTTTTTTTTTGTGTGTGTGGGAGTGCTTCGATCTAGACACTTCCTTAGTGAAGCTGAATAGAGAACTTAGGCCAGATGCGCATCTGCAACTTGCTGTATTGGTGCACTCGTGTCTTAGTTCCTTGTTCCTATCTTCTCTGCAATGTGCAGTGCGTGTGTGCACGCACCTTCATTCATCAACTTAGACTTCAAAAAGGTGGCTTTATGTAGGCTACATAATATAGCCTAAATAATCATGTTAACCTATATATTTTATGTTTATTGTAGCTACATGTAGTCTACATAACAACCCCTGAAACATTATTTGGGTTACCCGTTTGTCGCTACGGTAATATTGATCATGTAGTCCAACCCACCCTAACCCCACCTAACCCTAACCCCAAACCTGACCCTAATCCTACGGTAATATTGAATCGCTAAAGTAATATTGATCATGTAGCCCCAATAAACGGATGACCTTATATAGGCCCATTGCGTACATTGGCCATTTTAGTTGTAAGGACCGGCGCATAACGATAGCAATGGTAAGCATTGATTTTGATTCGTTAGCTGATTTGCACTGTGAGCACTTCAGGCGTCGCGAACCAATCGGCGGAGAGCTAAAAAAAAAGTTCACTACAGTAAACAATGACACGTGCGTTCACGCACATGGGAGACGTTCGGTCAATGCTTTCACATCCTTTCCCTTGTTTACACGGATGGTAGGGAATCTGACCAGCTTGGATCCATCCTTTCCACCCCTGTCATAACAGTCAACTGCAGTGCAACCAGCAGGCAATTTAACCCCTTAGACATATCTCGAAGTTACCCTCGTCAGCTGATTCACCCGCCATTTTGGCTGTCGGAAGTACAAAACAAAAGCACTCTGAGACGTCATTCGCAATGGGCCGATAGGCTACATATAGCTCCAATAATCACTCCCATTTAAAAAAGTGTGACGCGACTACACCGCAACAACGTCGCATGTGCAATGTGCACACCTAACTATGCATCTGAACCACGAACACAACTCCGTGTTTTTTTTTTTTTTTTTTAAATTCTGTTTCACCTGGAACGTGTCCGGACCAAATGGCATCCTGTTTTATTTTAATAGAGTGGCTTTAAAGATTAATTCATCAGTCTTCGGGGAATTAGAGGATTTGCATGTGAGCACCATGGAAGGCATGATTGCATCACAGCGAGTCCCAGGTCACAGTCGGACATTAATTTACTCTCCTGGTCTCCGCACATTTGCATGTCACGGCTCTGTGAATGATTTATACTGTTGAGGACAGATCTGAAAATGGATGCATTGTTGTTGAGACGGTGGCAGAAGTCTGTTACTGCTAAATTTCGTGCCGTTACCCTGAAGGGATGTGATTTATCATAGAAATCCAGCCAGCAACCCTACGTCAGATTTCCGTAGGATTGCTGTAGGAGCGGATTCCCAACGTCAGTCCGACGTCAGTGAGATGTCGTAACGAGCGGATCGACGTAGGGACGGTGTCAGAGTGCAAACCTGACGTCAATCCTACACGTCGGCTTTCCATAAGGTTTCAGGCTAGGAGATTTCCTAAGATAATAATATCGCCAAGTTATCTTCCATGCATAATTTGGAAATATGAATTGAACCACTGATTTCTGTGTTATTAATTCACAAGTTAGAGTGGGGAAATACTTTGTTCAAAATCACATTCGCCTCTTCGGCCTTCTGGCGGAATCTCATATACACGTAAACCACGCGGGGGAAGGGAAACGAGGGGTCGGGAGGGGGGGGGGTGCAGGGCAAAGGGGGTAATAGTAATTTAAATCACGTAACATGATTTCTGTGGAAACCAGATCCACACAGATCATTGGGTTCTTGTGTAACTTTCATTTCAGGAGGAAACAAACGACAAGAGAAATGAATTGAAATTTGAAGAGCTCGGGGAGTGAAGGGAATTAATTACATTACCTTTTAAAGTCATGCAAGGATGAGCTGTCTACCGTGAGGGAAATCACGAACTTGATACCTGTTAAATGAATTGCAAACTTGATTTTGGCAGTTTAATACAACAACGACAACAACAACACCGATACACACACATACACATAGACGCTCAAGTACAAACAGACACCCACACAATCAGAGACATAAATACTAAAAAGCTATACAAATACCATGCTTGGATATTAACGTCAACTCTCTTCAATACTCGGGGTTTGACAGACCTCCAGACACTCACTCTTTTCATCGTAACATCCTCCAACCGAATGCAAAATAAGGTTAATGAAAATCTAAAAGTGCGAAACACTTAGTGGAAAGATACAATTTCATAATGGGAAAGTACGCGACTGACTTTTCCTCCTTTTAATTGAACGAGTGGCCGTGTCAATAGGGATCGAAAACTCTCAGGCCATACTGTATTGGATTACACTACAAGTGTTTTGGTGCTCACGATAAACTTGAGTAGGGAGATTACAGTGCATTTGAAAGTAACACAGATGTTTGGCATGTCAGAGATCGAATATGGAGTTGATGCTGAAACTCTTAAAAGGCTGTAACTTTTGAACACCTGGAGATAAGTGAATGGAATAAAAAGCTTTGTCGTCTTTACTTCAAGTTCCAGTGATTTCATAAATGAGCATTTCAGGCAAGATAAAAACAGTCAACACACTTGACCCGTTAGGCTGAAACCATGTACATTGTACTATGTTCTAAGTCTTGTTGTTTGGTTGTCCCAGACATGACAAAAGTGAACGGTTTTTATTTCCTGGGAACAATCGTTGTTTATTTCGTTAAAAAAATGAATTAGCTTAATCCGTTCAAATGTTAGAGAACAGATTGATGCCAGACTTATGCGGCCTAGTATGTAGTATAATACTTATTCTGGAAACATGATTGTAGTCTCGGATAGCACTGGGGAGATGAAAGAATTATTGACTAGAATTTTCACTGCCCTTCCCATTAGGACAGTGGTTGTCAAACGGGGGGCACTTGGCTCCCAGGGTGGATATTTCAAACATAAAAGGGGGGGGGGGAGGATTTTAGCCAGGGGAGGAATTAGGGAAGAGTTTCAGTTAGAGGAGGAAATCCGAACTGAGAAAGAATGTACTCCGCGCACGTCAACAGATAGTTTATGATCTGTTGAAGTAGGGATGTGTCCCTCATGTTCTTGCAACTAATAAAGAAATTAAGTTTCAGATGCGGTTTTAACAATTACCGCTGTAAAAGTGTAATGGTGAAAATATTATAAGATGGCAATTGAAAATGATGAGAGGAACTGAGGAAACCTGGGATCGTTAGAGAAAGAGAATTAAACACCATCGGTATGGAGACTTGAGACTCTCGGGTGTCGACCCGCCAACAGGCCCCTTCTCACCCTCGTTAGAACCCAACACCCTTCCTACTTGTGTTTAAATCTTTATTTTAGGAGGTCCATGCGCTCGGCACTAACACATCACTTTTCTCGTTTTTATTTTTCTTGTCCTTGTCTCTGTGTGTTTTTGTGGTAGGGATTAAATTTTGAGAACTTTGCCGGGGCAGCGGTCTTGCTCGGCCTCCTCTTGTCGACTTTCAACTGCCAAGGTATCTTTAATTTGCGCAACGTGCACACGCGCCCTCCGGGTTTTTCGTCCCTATCCGAGAAGACTAGGCGCTCGATCCTACCTACATAGGATCAAGGACAGGAGTGTTTCGCTCAAAAAAAGAAAAAAAAAGAAAGAAAAGCCCACCTGCCTGCACCGACCGGGGTTCGAGCACCTTGGCTCTAGACCAACGTGTCTCCCCCCCCCCCCCCACTTGTGTTCCAGCTAATCAGGACATAAAGCTGTCAGAGGCGGCCAAAAAAGGAAGTGAACCCCCCCCCCTCTCCCCTCTCCTTTACCAGAAACCACTCACCTCATCTTTCTCCACCCCAGTTTACTTCTGATGTGATTCCCCAACCCATTTCCCCACCCAACTTACCTTAGGCACCCCGCCTGGGTCGCCTTACTCACTCACTGCCAACACCCCCCTCCCCCCTCCCCCCCATTAACTCATGGAGCTGCAAGTACGCGCTCTGTACACCAGACACCCTCCAGATCTAAATAAATCCGGAGACCAAAGTGTGGAAAGAAATCAACCCATTACCCCTCCACCCCCCCCCCCCACTCACCAACCAATCCCCGTAGACATTCTTTACTCCTTTCCTCTAAACATAGCTGTCTCTCTAGGGGCCAGACTAACCAGTTCTTTCGAGGGCTAAGAAGAAGATGAAGAGGAAGAAGAAGCAGGAGAGGACACAAAAGAAAGGCAAAAAACAATAAAAGACAGAAGAAACAAAAGAAAAGACAGAGAAGAAGAAGAAAGGCAAGGTGTAAAAGCCCATGGCTGTGATCACCCTAAAACAAAGACCTTCAGACCAGAATGGCGTGGGACTCTGAGAACCACTCTATCCGAACTCCTTCCGAACTTTGGCATCGATTTCAACATTCCAGTAGGTTTTAAGTTTCACGAACAAAGAAAAACGGTTATAAAGGATTGGATTGAAATTTGAGTCCAGAAAGCAGTGGGCGTTTAGGGCATTTTCTTTTGTTCTGGAGCCATTGCCATTGGAGCACATTGGCTGGGGTTTCTTACCAGAGATACAACATCTTTTGTGGGAGGGATAGAAGCCGGTTGTAGTTGTTGCCATCTCTTTATTCTCTGATGTATGTGATGTGATAATAATGACAGTGCCATGTATCTCCCCCCGGCTACATGCCAGGGGTGATATACTGTCCTTTCATTCTCTGCCGTGTGTAGACGGCAGACTCATGTGGCACCGACAAGATGATTATACATGCCCGGAGTTTGTATGCCAGCTGGTCATTGCGACCCTTCACTGATTTAATTTTTATAGAAGCCCAACCATTTCACGGCCTGTGAGACCAGCGGTCACTGCCATTCTTCTTCTGATCTGTTCCGAACTCCTCTTACATCTGGTCAAATCAGGACATCCATTGGGTACAATAGGGATACCGAAAGTCCGGTTTTTCCGGGTTTTTTTCGTCAGTCCCGATTTTGCCGGGGTTTTTTTTTTTTCCTTTATCAGTTGCGAGAGTTAGTGATTATTTAAAAACTGTTAAGAAAAATGTTTATTTTGGTGCCAACACGATGACACGTTCATTTTTCAGTTTTTTTTTGTGCAAAAATCATTTGGCATTGCTGGGTACTTATGCTCGGGTGGGGCCAGGGTGGGGGGAGGGGGGGGGGTTGCCTACGGTTAACGAAAAGCGTGCATGGAGGAAGAAGGGTGTGGAGCGCACGTGCGTATATGATGAATTAGTAAAAAGCTTTGGTTTTACGTGTTTTTACATTTTGTTTTCAGCAGATTAAATTGATGAATTATGTACAGTTGATCACTGTTTCTAATGAAACAGTCAAATAACGCATGGAAATAATATGGCACTTAAAGTTTTAAAACATGAAGGTTTTGTGATTGACATTCACCCTTTTATAGGTCGCACGCTGGCGCCGGGGGAGGTGGTGTGAGGGGGGGGGGATTTGCAAGCAAATTGGAAACGCGTACATAGGGGGGGGGGGATTAAAATGGAGCGTAGGTATTTTATGGCTGGCCCCTGGCCCTTGCTGCCATTCTAATCCACGTTGTCTCGTGGCGTTGTGGATCAGCCGTACATTTTGACATATGTATCAGATGAACAGTTTGACGAAGTGGGGGCTTGACATCTGTATCAGATGAATAATTTGACGAAGTGGGGCCAGACATTTGTATCAGATTAATAGTTTGACGAAGTGGGGCTAGACATCTGTATCAGATGAATAGTTCGACGAAGTGGGGCCAGACATCTGTATCAGCTGTACATTTTGACGAAGTGGGTCCAGACATCTGTATCAGCTGTACATTTTGACGAAGTGGGGCCAGACATCTGTATCAGCTGTACATTTTGACCAAGTGGGGCCAGACATCTGTATCAGCTGTACATTTTGATGAAGTGGGGCCAGACATATGTATCAGATGAATAATGTGACGAATTGGGGCCAGACATCTGTATCAGCTGTACATTTTGACGAAGTGGGGCCAGACATCTGTACCAGCTGTACATTTTGACGAAGTGGGGTCAGACATCTGTATCAGCTGTACATTTTGACGAAGTGGGGCCAGACATCTGTATCAGCTGTACATTTTGACGAAGTGGGGCCAGACATCTGTATCAGATGAATAATGTGACGAATTGGGGCCAGACATCTGTATCAGCTGTACATTTTGACGAAGTGGGGCCAGACATCTGTACCAGCTGTACATTTTGACGAAGTGGGGTCAGACATCTGTATCAGCTGTACATTTTGACGAAGTGGGGCCAGACATCTGTATCAGCTGTACATTTTGACGAAGTGGGGCCAGACATCTGTATCAGCTGTACATTTTGACGAAGTGGGGCCAGACATCTGTATCAGCTGTACATTTTGACGAAGTGGGGCCAGACATCTGTATCAGCTGTACATTTTGACGAAGTGGGGCCAGACATCTGTATCAGCTGTACATTTTGACGAAGTGGGGCCAGACATCTGTATCAGCTGTACATTTTGACGAAGTGGGGCCAGACATCTGTATCAGCTGTACATTTTGACGAAGTGGGGCCAGACATATGTATCAGGTGAATAATGTGACGAATTGGGGCCATACATCTGTATCAGCTGTACATTTTGACGAAGTGGTGCCAGACATCTGTATCAGCTGTACATTTTGACGAAGTGGGGCCAGACATCTGTATCAGCTGTACATTTTGACGAAGTGGGGCCAGACATCTGTATCAGATGAATAGTTTGACGAAGTGGGGCCAGACATCTGTATCAGCTGTACATTTTGACGAAGTGGGGCCAGACATCTGTATCAGCTGTACATTTTGACGAATTGGGGCCATACATCTGTATCAGCTGTACATTTTGACGAAGTGGGGCCAGACATCTGTATCAGATGAATAATGTGACGAATTGGGGCCAGACATCTGTATCAGCTGTACATTTTGACGAAGTGGGGCCAGACATCTGTACCAGCTGTACATTTTGACGAAGTGGGGTCAGACATCTGTATCAGCTGTACATTTTGACGAAGTGGGGCCAGACATCTGTATCAGCTGTACATTTTGAAGAAGTGGGGCCAGACATCTGTATCAGCTGTACATTTTGACGAAGTGGGGCCAGACATATGTATCAGATGAATAATTTGACGAATTGGGGCCAGACATCTGTATGAGCTGTACATTTTGACGAAGTGGGGCCAGACATCTGTATGAGCTGTACATTTTGACGAAGTGGGGCCAGACATATGTATCAGGTGAATAAAGTGACGAATTGGGGCCAGACATCTGTATCAGCTGTACATTTTGACGAAGTGGGGCCAGACATATGTATCAGATGAATAATTTGACGAATTGGGGCCAGACATCTGTATGAGCTGTACATTTTGACGAAGTGGGGCCAGACATCTGTATGAGCTGTACATTTTGACGAAGTGGGGCCAGACATATGTATCAGGTGAATAATGTGACGAATTGGGGCCATACATCTGTATCAGCTGTACATTTTGACGAACTGGGGCCAGATATCTGTTTCAGCTGTACATTTTGACGAAGTGGGGCCAGACATCTGTATCAGCTGTACATTTTGACGAAGTGGGGCCAGATATCTGTATCAGCTGTACATTTTGATGAAGTGGGGCTTGACATCTGTATCAGATGAATAATTTGACGAAGTGGGGCGAGACATCTGTATCAGCTGTACATTTTGACGAAGTGGGGCCAGACATCTGTATCAGACGAATAATTTGACGAAGTGGGGCCAGACATCTGTATCAGCTGTATATTTTGACGAAGTGGGGCCAGACATCTGTATCAGGTGAATAATGTGACGAATTGGGGCCAGACATCTGTATGAGCTGTACATTTTGACGAAGTGGGGTCAGACATCTGTATCAGCTGTACATTTTGACGAAGTGGGGCCAGACATCTGTATCAGCTGTACATTTTGACGAAGTGGGGCCAGACATATGTATCAGATGAATAATTTGACAAATTGGGACCAGACATCTGTATCAGCTGTACATTTTGACGAAATGGGGCCAGACATATGTATCAGATGAATAATGTGACGAATTGGGGCCAGACATCTGTATCAGCTATACATTTTGACGAAGTGGGGCCAGACATTTGTATCAGATTAATAGTTTGACGAAGTGGGGCTAGACATATGTATCAGCTGTACATTTTGACGAAGTGGGGCCAGACATCTGTATCAGATGAATAGTTTGACGAAGTGGGGCCAGACATCTGTATCAGCTGTACATTTTGACGAACTGGGGCCAGACATCTGTATCAGCTGTACATTTTGACGAAGTGGGGCCAGACATCTGTATCAGGTGAATAATGTGACGAATTGGGGCCAGACATCTGTATCAGCTGTACATTTTGACGAAGTGGGGCCAGACATCTGTATCAGCTGTACATTTTGACGAATTGGGGCCAGACATCTGTATCAGCTGTACATTTTGACGAAGTGGGGCCAGACATATGTATCAGATGAATAATTTGACGAATTGGGAGCAGACATCTGTATGAGCTGTACATTTTGACGAATTGGGGCCAGACATCTGTATCAGCTGTACATTTTGACGAAGTGGAGCCAGACATATGTATCAGGTGAATAATGTGACGAATTGGGGCCATATATCTGTATCAGCTGTACATTTTGACGAAGTGGGGCCAGACATATGTATCAGATGAATAATGTGACGAATTGGGGCCAGACATCTGTATCAGCTGTACATTTTGACGAAGTGGGGCCAGACATCTGTACCAGCTGTACATTTTGACGAAGTGGGGTCAGACATCTGTATCAGCTGTACATTTTGACGAAGTGGGGCCAGACATCTGTATCAGCTGTGCATTTTGACGAAGTGGGGCCAGACATATGTATCAGATGAATAATTTGACGAAGTGGGGCCAGACATCTGTATCAGCTGTACATCTTGACGAAGTGGGGCCAGACATATGTATCAGGTGAATAATGTGACGAATTGGGGCCAGACATATGTATCAGGTGAATAATGTGACGAATTGGGGCCATACATCTGTATCAGCTGTACATTTTGACGAAGTGGGGCCAGACATTTGTATCAGATTAATAGTTTGACGAAGTGGGGCTAGACATATGTATCAGCTGTACATTTTGACGAAGTGGGGCCAGACATCTGTATCAGATGAATAGTTTGACGAAGTGGGGCCAGACATCTGTATCAGCTGTACATTTTGACGAAGTGGGGCCAGACATCTGTATCAGCTGTACATTTTGACGAAGTGGGGCCAGACATCTGTATCAGCTGTACATTTTAACGAAGTGGGGCCAGACATATGTATCAGATGAATAATTTGACGAATTGGGGCCAGACATCTGTATGAGCTGTACATTTTGACGAAGTGGGGCCAGACATCTGTATGAGCTGTACATTTTGACGAAGTGGGGCCAGACATCTGTATCAGCTGTACATTTTGACGAAGTGGGGTCAGACATCTGTATCAGATGAATAGTTTGACGAAGTGGGGCCAGACATCTGTATCAGCTGTACATTTTGACGAAGTGGGGCCAGACATCTGTAGCAGCTGTACATTTTGACGAAGTGGGGCCAGACATCTGTATCAGCTGTACATTTTGACGAAGTGGGGCCAGACAGCTGTTGTTACGAGTATTTCGGGGATTGAAGCGGGGGGGGGGGTCCAACTCTGGAATCACAAAAGGCTTTAAAATACCTACCCGGGGCGCAAAATGCTGGGGGGGGGGGATTCCATCTTTGGAATCACAAAAGGATTTAAAATACGTACTCGGGGCGCAAAATGCTTGGGGGTGGCGGGGGGGGGGGGGGTTGTACATTCGTGTACCAAAAATTCCGACTTAATTCTGGGTAGCTGGCCGTACAAGTAGCTGTAAATTGTTGACAGATGATCGACTGAGTGCTCTAGTCCTGTGTCTAACAATTCTCTGTCTCACTGAGTGGTTATTTATGTCTGGAAATCACAGAACCAAAAATGAGTTTGTCTGTTGTAAATTTAACCTGTCAGTAGTTTTTGCGTAAAAAAGGGTTAAGTTTAAATCCGCTCCCCCTCATTATTTTGTTTCCGCAGCCAACGGATCCTTTTAGGTCACCAGGTTCAATGACATGCCGACCATTGGGTCACGCTGTACCGGAATGAACGTCATTAAGTTCACAAAATAATGATGAATTGTCGGAGCTGAAATTTCAGATCGACGCTGAAAGTGGAGCTGATCATCACTCACCTCCTTCCCCGGCCCTGTTTCCGCGGTCTGTGACCGTTGGGAGTTGCCTTAACCCCTGGAATACCAACAGTGTATTGTCATAAAAACATAATCTTTTGGCTGTCTACTAAGAATTTGTCCAATAGGATTGGCAAATTTCTAGACAGTTGATAAATTTTGTTTTGAACGTTTCCCATTTACCTTTTAGAACAACCGAAATAATTAATTTCAAAGGTGGCGAGACTATTCGAAAGCCGAAAATTTGTGTATTTTCTGTCTTCTCTTTAGTTTGCTTTGTATTGTTTGGGTTTTATTTCTCACGCGGGGCTTTGCAACATACAACCTTTTCTTTTTGCCCAATTTTGACTTTGAAAATTATGGCTGTACTGTTTCGGCATTGAGAGGGTTAAAAAGATGTTTTGCATGTTACACAGTCATCTGTCAGACACTGCGGCAAGCAGTTGTGCACATTATACACACTTAAATCCCCACGTATGCGTGAACGAAGCTGTCTTGTTTCGTATCTGAGTCTGAAGGTGGTGGCATTTTACTATATTATGGCACGGTAGAAGATCTGATTTTTGAAATTACCATTACAAATCGGCCAGTGCTGTCTTGCTGGGGAAATGAACGTGAATATTGCTATTGTATATTTATGTATGCTTTATATAACTTCCGGCAAATAGAAGTGCTTACGGCATCCAATTTCTGACTCACTCGCTGAAATCATATTCTTTCATTTGGGAGTGAACTATTTCAGGCCACAATGCGTCTCGTCAGTGATTCTCAAAGTTTTAGAAAAAATGTTGAAATTAGAAGTGGTGGCATGATAACCACATCGGTATCCAATGTGAAAGGGCCTTTCGGAGCTTGAGAAACGGAAATAGTTAAGTGCTTCACAATGAATACAGGTGCGGTTATAATATAGCACTTCATAGTGACTAAACGTGATTTTGCTTTAGACACCCTCTCTTTTGTGCCACATAATTCCGAAAAGAATCGGATATTCGTACGTCCCATGTATTTCAACCTTCACGATTAAGACTATTAAGCTGTTTGTATCGCCGAGCCTGACCTGTGAGGTGGAAAGTACAGAACCATCCACGATTGATGAAGATCGCCCGGGCAGTGGCAGTGACAGGTAGTACAAGATTTTTGGCTGTTCTGGGCTAACGTGAGGCCGCTCTCGGGCAATCTTTGCTGGAAAGTGTGAAGCTATCTGTTTTCCCGTGACTAAAACCAGGACAGAAAAGTCTTTGAACCCTGAACTCTTAAATGTGAAGGAAAAACATAGGATTTAGAATAAAATAATAATAGTTCTAATTTGATTTGGAACCTGAGCTCTTTCTATTAATATAATGTAATCCAAGCAAAGCATTGGCCATGTTTTAAGTACAACTTTGTTACAACAGCATTAAAAAGAAAAACAACATTAAAACACAACAACCAAAAAACACGAGTTTATGATGTATGTGGTCATCACCCCCGCCCACAAGACAGGTGATGTAATATGAATATTTTACAAAATTGATCTCAGTCACAAAGAGGAAAATTCTCAGTTGTAGCTTTGTATGTGGGCTGGACATGTGGGAAGGATGAAAGACAATAGATGGACAAAACGCTGCACTGAATGGCAACCAAGGACAGGAAGAAGAATAAGAGGAGGACCAGGAAGAAGATGGCAAGACGATGTAAAACAGAGAGGAGGAACATCACTGATAAGGAAAATATAAGACAATGAGAGAGCAATGGAAATCACTGTTGGAGGGCTACAGCCTGCAATGGACGAACAGATTAGCACAAATTAGCCCCGTGCAGCAAAATGCGACCTTTTTTTTTGTTTTTGTCTCAAATTCTCCTCTCTGACCTTGAATATTTATGGGATTTTACATAACATTATGTAGAAAACTGTGCGGTGGTTGAAGTAAGATTTTTGTACTTGTTCCTGTAAATCTTCGAACGAAATGTCTCATATTATTCCGGCGTGCCTGCGCATTTACTATAATTTTTTACTGTAGGGCACACGGACTGGCAATGAAATGGAACTCGTAACAAGGCTAGAAGAAGAGAAAAGAGAATATTTCATCCTAGTGGAATGCAAAGCCCCATTTATCTTCATTTTTGAAGCAGACCCGACCAGAAAATATCTATGATAACGACACAAAAATAATCGCGTTTATAGGCAGGACATGCTGGAACATTCTCTTTTTGCCCCTCGTGGTTTGAGAGCTAGAGACAGAGTTCAGAGCTGATGAATGGCAAGAAAATTACAGCCGTAGCTCCAGGTTCTGAACTGGCAATGCGAGGTTCGGAAACATTTGCTCTGGATGGCAAAACTGTCGCTTTGCTGCTGATCAAAATTTTTTGTGTCCATCTCATGGATTCATGTATTTCAGGAGACCCCCAATTCTCTCTCTACCCACTCCATCCCCCCCCCCCCCCCGACCTCCCGATATAAAAAAAAAAATGGACGTTTTTGTTTTTGGTTCCACGCCCATGAATGCTGAGGGATGCTTTATCAAGAGTGAAGAGGCATATCTAGGGATGGGTGATAGGCATTATTTATATGTGTGAGTCTGTGTTTGCGTGCGTGTATGCGCACTTATCTACACGTCTATTTATATGTAAACTGAAAAAGAAAAAAAACTCCGTTAAATATCGTTTTGAAAGAAAGGAAGGGGGAGATTGCAATGTTTGAGCTGGACTGCGGCAGAATGTAAAGGAAAGTTGTGGGCCAAACTCAGATGTTGATAAACCTGACACCAGGGACCAGTTGCCTTGTTTCTCTTAACGTTTACCCAAATTGTGATGTTGATGACACGGCATCTCCGCCCTCAATGCACAGCGGCTGTGCATGCGCACTTGGAAATTGTTGTAATTTGGCAAAGATTGGCTGTAATCCAAAAAGAGGAATTGGAACTCTTAGAAGAACAAAGCACTTGGTCTTGAAACTTCCTACGAAATATGAAATTCGAAATTTGGTAGGAGCATAAGTACTGTGACGCCAAGTGTAACAAACCAGTTGATCACCGTCTCAGCTCGCAGTGCTGGTAGCACTGATAACAGCAGTGTGTTTTGTCCCTGCGTCTGACTACTGATCATACAGCTGTTGTCAGGGGCGTGTCACATTTTACACGATCCTTTGCTGAACAGTGAACACAACTCGTCACGGTCACAAAAATAATTTTTTTCGGTGTTTTTGGGATGAAATGCTCACCTAAATCAGAAAGTCACTTTGCACCATTCAACAATTACATTGTTTTGTTTCACTGACTTTATGGGTTTTACATGAAAACCTACACCCGCCTGAACCACAATTTACACTGTTGTTAGGGGAGCGTAGACCAATGACAAAGTCAAATAGAGAAAATACAGAGTTGTGTTCACTGTACAGATACAGATTTTTTATTTAAAATACTACGCTCCCCTATACTAACAACAGCCACTATGATATTCGAAGTGAACAGTTTTCTTTGATTTTCGAGAACACACCAGAACATGACGTAGGCAATTATGTTATGATCGTAACAAACTCAGTATTTTCTCTTTTCGCCTTTGAAATCAGAGTAGGCGTCCCTGGCAACATTCACTGAAGATCATTGAGTACTGAGCTGACTACTTGCAGTTTAGCACTTGAAAAGCTGGGCTTCTCGCTGGCTGTAGAATGCGTACAAAGTTTATTGAATGATGTTGTAATGGTGTTGGCCAGAGCGGTCTACCCGTTTGACTGGTCCCAGCTAGACAAACTTAAATAAAATCGAACAGCGAGTTGCATCAAAGGCACAGAATATGAATCTTTGGCATTCTCAGCCGAACTGAATGCCGAAGGAAAAAGAAAAAAAAGGAATTTGCTGGAAAATTGCACGTTAAAGATATGATATCCTGGCAGTTGGAAATCGAGAAGAGCGAGCCTAACCAGGCCGCTGCCTTGGCAAAGTTGAAGAAAAACTAATCCTTGTCACCCCCACCCCCCCCCCCCTCACCAAACAACAACAACAAACGACGCCGGCCGACACTGCACTGTGGCTACGACATGTCTGCTCCAGTTGTAACTGAGCTGGCTGCAGTGACACCAAGGCAGTTTGCACAAAAGGGATCAAAGAAGTATACAAAAAGTTCAAATACAAAATGCCAACATAACGTTTATATAACATCGGTCCTTTAGCATGGATATCCACCAATAAAATAGCTCTACTCTCGTGCAAGGCCAAATGCATTGGATCAAAAATAGCCAGACTCGAGCGTACATACCTTATGGATGGCCCCGTCACGTTTCAAAAACGTTTTCTCCCAAAGCGATATTTTAAAAAGAAAGTTATGTATAAATTAAACATTAACGTGTGGGAAAAAAAAGGGGGGGGGGTGGGGTTGGGGTCGGGGAGGAGCAGCTGAACCTGACATGGCAGAGTGTGAGGTAAAAACGGCATCCTTTGCGATGAAGGAAAGGCAAGCATGTTTGCTGGCCTGATGGATGGGCTATTTAGATGTGTGAGTCTGTGATTAAAATCTTTGTGATATCAAGTTTGGGGAGCGCAAGAAATCAGAGCTGTCAGCCGAAATAGCTGCTGGCCTGGCATGCAGAAAAACGTAACAAACTTCACGCGGGGCCCCGGGGGCGCAGGTGCTGGGCTCATCATTCATTTGTTGTACAGAAATATTTGGCCCAGGTTTGTTCTCTATTGAAATATTATTACGTTTCTGCAGAGCAAAGGCATTCTGCAAGATGGTGGAACCTGCGGATGGGGGGGGTGGGGGGGTGGAGGGGGGGGGGGGAGGGGTTGCTTTAGGAGGTTTCGCTGCTCTTGGCATTTACACCTCACTTTTCTGTTTTTTCATTTCTTGTTCTTGTTTCTGTGTGTTTTTGTGGTAGTTTTTTTTTAATTTTTAATTTGGACTGGCAGCGGCCTTGTTCGGCCTGCTCTTCTCGATTTCCAACTGCCAAGGTATCTTTAACGTGCACTTGGGCCCTCCGAGTTTTCTGTTCTTACCCGAGAAGACTAGGTGCTAGTCATCAGGGACAGGAATTTTCCTCCCGAATTCCAACATGCCTTGACCGACCGGGAATCGAACCCGTATCTTCAGTATGAGAGGCGAGCACTTTGTCTCTAGACTAACGTATTCCGGGGAAGGGGGGGGGTGGTGGTCCAGGAAACATCAATCTCTTCCTTCTTGTAGCTTGTCGTTCAATATAAAACAGTAGTAGTAGTAGAAGTAGTGGTAGTAATTTGTAGTAGTAGGCATCCGTCTGTCTTGGGAGACAATGGTAGCGCCGTGGTTTGATCGTGTCAGTCGTGCTGAGAACAGCGTCATGTGTGGCTCAGCAGTCCGATCTTGGCATGGCAATCTCTTCCGCAGACATTGCAGGTGAAGTTCGAAGTCAGATCCGAATCCTGAGTATGCTGCCAGGAACAGAGGAATAACACAATAACAACAGCAATAACAAAACTGAAGTGACCTGAACAACACACACACACACACACAAAGTAGGAAAGGTAACGAAGTAGATCTATTTACAGAAAACCTAGAAGATACTCGCCATAGGCTGAGGCCACCGAGAAACAAAGAACTCACGCAACGACAGCAATAAAACACTGTGTATAGATCTAGTTTGTTTTGGCAGCTAGGCCCAAGAAGAAGAAATAATGTTATATTAGAAACAAGATTCAGGACCGTGGGAAGGAGTGTTAAACCTCCTAGTGCTGTTCATGTACACGTGTATTTCTGCCACACTTCCTGCTGTCCCTTGGTTTTTTATTTTTTTTTTATCCTACATGGCATCATCGAATGTGATGAATAAGAAAAGCTGTGAGATTAAGAATAAACAAGCAAAAGCTACCAAATGAAATTTATGCATCTTAAAAAAAACATTAACAACGCAAATATTGACTTGGATAAAGGAGTGAAGACAACTTTTTGTACAAGGAAATGAAGTGATAGATGGTGAGAAGTGACGTGGTATTGGAAAGGTTAAGAAAGGCCAGGTGGCTGCGAGCATGCAAAACACAACTGATTCACTGTCAGCACCAATTCAGTGATCCATATTCTTACTGTGGTTTGCCCCTAACCTCAGCATCGGGCTCACCATGCTGTCCACCACTGTTATAGAATAACGTGAGTACCCGTTCGATGAACATGTTTGTGTAGGTTTTTTTTTTTTTTTCTTTTGGTAGAACTTAAGACGCCTGTTAACTAAGAAAGGCATTTATGCTGCATAGATAGCTCATAAGAAGAGATGCAACAACAAAGGACACCACTTCAGAGCGAAATGAATAAGAACAAAAGCCGAGATGCGTAGGGTCATCCCCAAAACTCAGCGATAGGACAGTACACAGTATGCAGTAGTGCGCACCGAAAAATTTCAGGAAGTGATGATGTCATAAAAACCTACAGCATGTCAGTGAGCCTAGTGAAAATTGGGGAAACAATGAATTCCCAATAAAAAAAACCGACCGATTTGAGACCTATTAAAAACTGTGCACTCTTACATCCATTCTGGTGCACCCATATAAAATTTGAAGTCTGAGTGTTGAGTGGTTCAGAAGCCTTTTGCAACGAAAAATCTCAAGTCCACAAATATATATAGTATAAATGCATCACTTTGAGCCTCCATACGTTGATGGGCATGCTGTGCTCCGAAAGTCCAAGTGTGGACTCTCAGCTAAGTACTCGTATTGGTTTAACATTCCAAAAAAAATAAATTTGTTCAGTTGTTTAATTGATTCAATTTGCC
Organism: Onchidella celtica; assembly: GCA_963931925.1. Classification (NCBI taxonomy): domain Eukaryota; kingdom Metazoa; phylum Mollusca; class Gastropoda; order Systellommatophora; family Onchidiidae; genus Onchidella; species Onchidella celtica. Next base: position 59,227,114 of record OZ007572.1, on the reverse strand, counting down.
ACCTTATAACATTTTTCCCCCCTGATGAAGATCAATTGATCCAAAACTTGATTTGTCTTTCCTTTACATTTGCGTTTGATTGTATCATTTCTGTATTATTTCTTACGCGAGGCTTTGGCACATACAACCTTTTCTTTTTGCCTTATTTTGACTGTTTTTTTTGCAACAGTATCGTAAATGCTTGAAGATGGATTTTATCACTAAAGAGGCATGCTCCGCTTCGTGAAATAATACGACCACCTGGCCACAGAAACCCTTTATGGCGAAAGTGGCCACCCGGCCAGGATTGCCATTGTAGTCCACAAGGAAGCGCTTCTGTAAGGAGTACCACCTGTACTAAAACGTTGGACGCATAACCCTACAGATCGAGGCGTTCTCACAACAGGCCGGTCAGCCGAATGTAGGTCAGACATGTAGTGGGCCGTCTCGCCGCAGAGAGACTGGCTAGCATTAATTAAATAATACGTTTAGTACTATTACTAGAACAGAGGTCCACATGGGCTAATGAGAAAATGTGTTCTAACAAACTATCGCGTTTTCGGCATTACTTACACACAAAAAATGTTTTTAAAATTATGATAAGTGAAAAAATTAAACACACAAAATACCCTCATTAACAAATACTACGCGCAGGACCAAAAGACAAATACTTATATAGAATGGTTACAATGATGCTCGGTTCAGTAAAAAAAAATTATATAAAATCATATTATGATTCATAAAACTGAAAATTGACAAATTGACCAAGCAATGAAGCATGGTTGAATACAACTGTGCATGTACTGATGTAGATTCGTTTTTTAATTCTAGATCTATTGTGATGTGGAATTTGAGTGAATGAAAATTTCTGTGTTGTTTAAGAAACAGAACCTCATTTGAACAGTATTCATGGTTTAATCCTGATAGCCTACATAGAATGGCACCAGATAAGGCAGTGTATACCAGGGAAGTTTGAGCGATCTTTCATACACACACTTAAATAACTCCCTATCCTCACTGCTTTTACCACCACCTTCATCCTATCCCAAACAAAAATTAACATGAATGGGAGAAAGAAACAAGACAAACATGTACAACATCAATAGCACTGACAACAATAACAATGAACTAAATGTTATTTTGTACTCACCAATAGTCTGTAATGTGGATGCAGGCATATATAATATTTACTCCAAGGATTTATTGTGATTTTGACGTCTGGTATTGGTCCAGTTCTCTCATGGCTAAGGAAAACGTAATTGTTCGGTTGTTTAGCACTCGTTGCCAAAAAACCCAGGTCTTTTAGTTTGTGGCTTAACAGGTCATGGAAGCTCTCAGATTTTAGTGAGTCAAGTTCGAGAAAATCACTCATTTCATCGATATCCACTGCACGGGCCTCTTGTGTAGACATTTTTGTGCGGCGTGGAGTAGTGGAGGTAGAAGTGGGAACACATGATGAGGGAACATTAGGAAACACAGATGGGGGCACAGCTGGAACATAACGCCGAGAAGAGGGAATCTTAGTTTTAGGAACATCTTTTGGCCAATGCAGGGCGCAAATCCCCATGTTTCCAGTAATATCTTCTACATTCAGTTTGTTTGGTAAGCTTGCAACCCACTCGTGACACTTAGTTTTGTCCTTTGGAAATCCATAGATTGGTATTTTCTCTTTGGAATCATCAGTTTTATAGCCTGTTTTGCAGCCAAATACAGAACACTTTCGTCCCATTTTGAATGAATATTTGTAGACCCCTAATCCAGTTCATGTAAAAAGTAGAATCTATATCTAGACTAGATCAACAGTCAAGGCGGTTTCCTACAATCAGTAATGCAGCTCACTCACAGTCACCGTACAGCACGAAACACCACAATTTACGATGCACTGATTTACAGAATCCCAGTTGATGTGATGAACTAAAACAAAAAAATACAGTTCACAGAATCCTTCGCGGCACTAGTCGACAATTGATGTCCCGATACTCTAAGCCGCCCACAAGCGACCATGTTGGTTAATTGGAACGGAAGTAGCTAGCCAGGTAATGGCTGAAATACTGCCGAGTCAAACCCGCTAAAATCTTCAAACATAATAAAATTCATTACAATCGTTTCTTACCATTAGTGAATTTGATACCACTGTGAAAGATGGAGTACATTGTTCAGTGCTTGTTCCCCTGTTTTCCCGTGAATTTCTCTCCATAAAAATTCATCCAGGTGGGATTCTAAAGTGGAATTATGCACACCAGCCATGGCTTTGAACCTTCTCTTACAGTTTTTCCAAAAGCATTCCACGCGATTGGTGCATGCACCGGTGATGGGGTCAACAAAGTTTTGGTCATGAATTACAACAAGATGCTGGAATGTTGGGTTAACAGGGAGATTTGCTATGTTGTTGTAAGACGGATTTCCGTCTGTATGTATAATACTCCCTGGAGCAATATATTGTTGTATCAAGGGCAGTAAAGTCCTGGCTGTCTTATCTGGGATCAGGTGGAGAAAACTAAGACTTGTTCCACGGCACACACCACCAAATACCCAGCGCTGTTCAACATTATGGCCACGATTATATTTCCGTTTTGCAATGAGACTTTCGTCTATTTCAACAATCTCACCAGGTCCACCAATTTGATAAGGATTATTTACCAAATTATTGCCACAAATGTCTCTAAAATACTGAAACCACTGAATCACTGTATCATTACCTACTCCTGTTAATTCTATGGTCGTATTCACAGGAAATTTAAAAGCCCAGGAAAACAACAACTGAACAATTTGTTGGAATTTTAAATTAGAATTTTCAAAGTAAGAGTCTTTCTTCAGATAAATTTTCACATTCTTATGTCCAGGACATCTGTATGCCCTCTCATCACCTCTACCTGTTTTTACAACAGTCATCAAACGTCCACACGTAGCACAATTCGGAACATTCCACCTTAAAACATGATGCTGCTGTAAGTAAGTTATGGAGGATTCTTCATCTCTAGCAATGTCAATTAATAGGTTAAAGGCCATTAATAAAGTACACAGAAAACTTCAAAAATCACACTTGAAATCCACACAAACTTCACAAAGTGCAAAAGTCAATAACAGGTCAATAACAGTCAATAAGAAGCAGAGCGCCAATTGAATGAAAAGGCGCCCAAAAGTCACGTTTGTCAGGTATGAAGTTAAAAAAAAGCCAACTAAATTAAAATGCATTTAGATTAATATGTTAGGCCCAATTAAATCAGTGAAAACTTATTGTTAATTAATTGCTTACCTGGCAAGTAGAGTATCGAATATATATATGAATATGTAAATACTCACTACTCACCACACTCCACAGGATCCACAGGATCGGGACATCAATTGTCGATTGACTTGATGAAATGAAATCAAGAGGCGGATAAATGAAGGGGTCACTTCTGTGTAGATTCTGATCTGTCTAGATATCTTTAAATCTT